>ML685883.1:1450579-1482985 GCA_007922175.1 Pelusios castaneus
ACACACACACACACACACACACACACACACACACACACACACACACACCCTCTTACTAAGCAAATATCAGGAAACAAAATAATGGTATAAAGTAAAAAATGACCCAAGATGAAATATACAGACTAAAATAGATATCACAGGCCAAGAGGTGTGTTTTGGTGATGTAAGTAGCAGGTATTAAACACGATTGGCCACAAACCCAAATTCCTGTAGTGTTGACTCCGCTCTACAGACCAAGTTGAGTTCTATGCAGGTGGAAATGTCACATGAGAACTTAAAAATTGCAGTTCTATTGGACGGACATTTGAGAACCCATCGCATATTTTGCTTAGAGAATGTTGTCCTTAGCTAAGGCTACACTCTCCCTGCATTGACGAATAATATGTTGATCACCGGCTGGTGGTTGCCCTCCCTCTCAGAGCTGACAGCATTTCAGTGGTTCAGCACATATAAGTTATGACATGCTTTGGAGTCCTTTAAAATAAATGAATCCCAAAGCAATTTTATTAAGCAATTACATTTACAAGAGAAAAGATGTTCCTATAGTTAGTACATGGATGGGAGTCAGGAGGTCTGGTTTCTGTTGTTGGCTGTGCTGACTGTGTGACCTTTGGGAAATAATTTTACACACCTCAATTTACCATCAGTAAAATGAGGATAATGATAATTACTCTTTCTTTGTAAAGTACTTTGAGACCTATGGATGAAACTCCCTATATAACAGCAAAGTATCTTTATTTATTATTATTATTATTATTATTATTATTATAGAGATTATTATATATATATTATATCATATATATATTATATATATATTATAATATTATATATTATTAAGAGCTATAAGATCATGAAAGGGCAAGTGCTATGTGATTTTAGAAATGTTATTTTAGAAAAAATACCAGATACATTTCACTACCAAGGAAAATTCAGAAATACATAGTTGCATACACTGTGCATAGTTACTGGCAGCAACTGCTACCATTAAGGCTGAAAAATGGCTAGCCAAATTACTGTTAGTGCGAGGTCAAGAAGGAATACAAGACTTCACATGGCTAGCAGAAAAACAGTGTAATGAGGTGGCCTTTTCAATGTAACAGTCATATCAAATGCCAAACCCAAACTTGGAACACACCTAAATCAGCAGCATTCATCCCCAATCCCTCAAGATAAAATCTTTCAGCTACCCCTTTCCTGACATCTATTTTTTAAATATCTTTATATTTCATAAGTACAAAAATCAACAAATCAAAACCGAAATCATCTTTGACTAACCAGAAACTCTCTTACTGGATATATAAATACTCTGCATAATAATAAAATGGCAAGAATCTGTTGTCTATCCATGGAAAAGAAGAATGAAAATATACCAGAAAAGAAACCTGGTCTTGTAGTTAAGACAACAGACCAGACCATAGCAGATCAGTGTTGAATTCCCTACTGAGTCACAGGTGATAGAGACAGTCTCGTAAAATTGTGTCTGAGCTCTGCACTCATGAACCACTGATAATATTTGCTTACCCAGCTAGTGTGTTGTGAGGACAGGTACTATGGTGAAGGGTGGTGCACAAGCACAGATACAAAGGCCTGGTCTACAGTAACCACCTTGCACTGACTTAGTTTGGCATGTGTCCACACTTAAAATTTGTTCCCACTGACGTAAGCTCTCTTTCACACCAACACAATGACACCATCTCTTCAACCAGCATTGAGCTACAGTCAACGTATTGAGGTCAACACAACACAAATGTAGATAATGTGTTATGTATGTCAATTCTAACAGTGTTGTAGCAGCTATCCCACAATGCCTGACACTAACTGCTTCGGTTACAATTGTGAATTCCACTGCTCAGTAGATTAGAGGGTCTTGCCCACTCTTTAAAGCCCCCAGTTTTTTGAAATGCCGTATCCTGATTGTCAAGCTTAGTGAGTACACCTAGTAGCTCTCCACTCTTGTGTGCAACTACCCCACTGAACTTGCTTGTTACAAGCTCCAAACATATTCTGGACTGGAGTAGACAGGAGATATTGTGCCAATAAGCATGTCTGTGTGTAAAACTTCAGGGGCACAAGGAAAAGGAATTCTGAATCTTAACCAGGACATAATGGGGCTTCTCTGTTAGCAAACACAGATGCTGCAGACTCTTGTGGATCTACAGGTTCAACAATTCTGGGCTCATCTTGCTTTGCAGTCCATGAAGTACTCCAGAATAACACTTTGCTACATCGTCCCTCAACATTTCATGGGACATCAGGGGCCACACACTTACCCCTGCCATTCCACACCTTAATGCCGTCCAGATTTTCACATATACTGATCTGAGAGAGTCAGAGTTGATATATGTGTAGATAACATGGAAATGAAAGTTCCTTTCTCTTCTTTAACCTTTGTTCCATAAATTTACAAAGTTTTTAAAGTATTTGCTTTTAACTTTCCCAGAATTTTTTAAAAAGTGTTTTAGTTACTCAGGAAAAGTCTACTGTTTGGAAAATAATTCATCTTTATTAGTTTCTAGCATATGATGCAGAATGTCTGACGGCAATAAGGCATTCTTTTGGTTGGGGGGAGCCTGTGATCCAACATATAGCTCCGCATTGAGCTCTTCTGATAGCCTCTGTTCAACTCAGCAGACAGTCATTCCACCTCTGGCCTCCTCTCCCACAGCAATTCCCCACCTTTACTTAATAGATATTAGGGAGGACACTGCCGGCAGCGATAAGCATTGGAATAACTTTTCTCACTGAGGTCCAATCTTGTGAAGAAACAACTCCAGCAAGTCTATAATCTACCAAAAGCACATTCAGTTGTCATTCAGCACCTGCTGAGCTGGTACTTCCTTGGTGCTGATGAGTTCACTGGTGTACAAAGGGAAGAAAAGAGTAGGCTGGGTCTGGCATTTCAGCATCACCAATGGCAATCCACTGGTTGAGGTAGAAAGTCCCTGCTTGAAGCTTTTTGAAAAATCTTATGTTCCTAAAGATGCGAGCATCATGCACCTTTCTTAATTGGTCAACACTGATGTAGGTGAAGTGTCCCCAGTGATTCAACGGTGTCTGCATAACCACAGAAAAATGTGTTGATGTACTCTGAGGCAAGGTAGTATGGTGCCAAAAAGGGGATATGTGTTCTGTCTATTGCTCCACTGCAGTTTGGGAACTCCATTGCTGCAAATCCATCCTTTACATCCTGCACGTTACTGAGAGTCACACTCCTGTGTACCAGAAGAAGATAAATGGCCCTGCAGACTTGCATGACAACAGCTCCCAAGTGATTTCTCACTGACAGGTAACAATCTGGCACTGTGACATTCTACAGTGTAACTGCCAATCACTTTTCCACTGTCAGTGTAGCTCTCATTCTGATGTGCATGCATCAGAGGGCTGGGATGAGATTGGTACACAGCTCCAGGAATGTGGCCTTGCCCATCTGAATGCTTAGCAGTGGCCACTCATCATCTCAACCCTGCATACGATGCAATTTCACCAACCAGTACTTGTTCCTTGGTCCCAGAAGCAGTTACCATTTGCATCTGTTCTGTAAATGCCACCAGAAATCTTGAACTGGTTCTTGCTATGTCTCACAGTAATCTGATCTCCAGAAAATTATCATTTTCCCTGTGGCTCTTCTTGTGGCTCTGCAAATACCAGAGGATCATGTATTCTGTGCCTGCATGCTCATGAGAATCTTGCAGAGCTGTGCAAGCTCCATGTTTCTGTCATAGATGGAGGACAGTGACAAGTCTCATGCAGAATCATGGGCTTTTCAAAATATGACCAAAAATTTTGAGCTAAAGATGACATAATGGAGTTGAGAAAGTTACATGATGGAAACTTGACCTTGCAGTCCCAGTCACCCCTGTATGATTTGTTTCTGCCCTACCATGCATTGCCAAAACTTCCCAAAATACTGTGTGCTGGACAGGGGCAAGTTGAACACTGGGATACCCACCCATGATGTGCCACACTGTGTATCAAAACAAGCACTTCTGGTGAGTAAGAGTAAAGATGCAAGAAGCCAAGTATGGATGCACTCAAGCAATATACTGTGTTGGGTTTATGCCGATGTGACTTACATTTGCAAAAGTTTGTAGTGTAGACATACCCAAAGTAAGAGACAAGTGAGGACAGCCATAAAGAAGATGAGCAGGATTCGAACTTGCCACTCCAAAACAGCCTTATTCCCATTTATTGTCGGGATCAGTCATTGATTTTGACAGGTGATTTGTTTTCCTTCTTCACCTCTTAGGCCAACTTAATTGTATTCTGTGCTTTTCCCTCTTTCATTAAAAAAAATTGCAAAATATATACCCAAATTGTCATTAATCTAATATTATAGATGTATTGTCCAAATAAACAAGTCAAGAAATCCAAAAGTTAAGGTTCCTATAGTGACACTAAGCTAGCCATCTTTATTTTGTACAGTACATAACACCAAGCACATTGCCAGCAGTAAATGAATAAGACCACTGTTAGTTAAATAACTCACTCAAATAATCATTAAAAATTGGACTAATATTGAGCAAATTGTGTCTTCTAGATTTTAACAATATTGTTAGATAATTTTGCTTTGTAAAGAATGGCTCGTAATGCTGGTTAACATGACTTGAAGAAGAGCTCTTGAAAGCTAGTCTCACTTACCAATTGAAGCTGGGCCAATAAAAGATATTAACTCAGCTATCTTGTCTCTCCAACAAAAGAAGCTGTCAGTAAATAATGTATTTAGTTAATCCATTAAATTATTTTAATTAAATTATAATTAATTAATTACAATTAATTTGATTCTATATCCAATTAATTTAATTCACTCATTCATTAATTCTCTATTCAATTACTTAAATGTGTTTTAACCAACTAACAACAGATTAAAGGCTTCTCATCCTTCCACCTTTTTCATGAGGCTAAGGTGAAATAGAGACAGCTCCATTACAGTGAAAAAGGGTAATGATGAAGTGCTGAGAGTCCAGTCGCTATTGACCAAAAACACTTGGAGGCTAGAATGTATTCTGAACTCTGCTACTGTGCAGGAAATGGGAAACAAAACCCGCTGCAACTGCACAGCTTGTTTATTAGGTGTCAAGCAACAGTTTCAAGAAAGCACCAATTTTGCATTGTGAAAGTTCATTCTGTAAAAAGCACATAGTATGGGAAACTCCAAAAGGTATCTAAAATATAACCAGCTTGTGCCGCTTTCTTGGTGGTGGTGGTGGTGGTGGTGGTGGGGGGGAGAAAAGGCAATGACTGACCTTTTAGGGCTTGTCTACACTAGGGGTGGTGGTGTAATTCGATCTTAGGCTGTTGAATTACAGAAGGTAAAGGCGAATGATCACAACAAATTGCTTGCTCAGGGTCTCATGTCCCCACTGCTCACATTACTTCCTGAAATGCATTGTACTGTGGGTAATAGGCACAGGGGTTTGTGGGGAGGCAGTCGTACTCTGCTCCCTCTCCCTCTCCTCTTCTCTAAAGGAAAAAGAAAGCAGGAAAAGCTTTCCTTGCTCTTTCTCTGCCGCAGGCACAACAGAGAGAGGAATTAATTGAAAACTTTCTGGGGCTGCAGGCCAGGGAGAAGTGATGTTGCTATGGGGTAGCAGACAGGAAAAACCAGAAAAACATCTCTCTGGCTACACGGACCTAAGTTTGAATTGTAGATTTTGATCTCAGTGCTACGGCACGTGTAGGGGTGATGTTAGCAGGTCAAATTACAGCTCCATTTTTTTCAAATTTACTGATCTGACAGTGGAGATACAGGCTGCAGAAGGTTGAAGTCAGAAGCCAGTCAAACTTCACTGTCAGTGTAGGCCAGGGTTTAGTTGTTTCAGCCAAATCACTTAATCTAACCTGAATTACTAGCTGTAAAATGGGAATAATACTTTTCTTCCTCACAGGGATGAATTGAAAATCCATTAAATGATTTTGAGGCATTCAAACACTACAGTGATGAGGGACACATATATCTAGAACCCTATATCTGAGATGGAAGAATCTGACCACAGTATATGCTTATAGAGTATCTCCCAATATGAAAAGTGCCTAACCAGGATAGGTCCTGCCCCGGTGGGGGAGGTCCACAGGTGTAGATGTTGCAGACTCATCCCACAACAATGGCTTCTGTGGTTCCCGTCTTTTGCTCCCTATTCTGGCCATTGCAACCTGGCCAATGGCACACAGGGTTGCAGCTCTGCTGCTGTTTGGCTCAACTCCCTCCCCCAACAGAGGCAGGGGGGTAGGTGGGCCAAATTTGAATGTTGAAACCTAGCAAGCAGAGTGGCAATGCCACTCACTCAAAGTTTGGCTCAGCCATCCCACTGTCAGGGTGGTCAGATCAAATCTGAGTGCAGAGTTGTGACTGTGCAGCGGGGCTAAGTTGCAACATCCAAAGTCAGTCAGGCCAGTGGGGCAGGTGCCGCTTCTGCTGGGAGTTTTGTGGGTCAAAGTGGGACAGTCCCATGAAACCTGGGACTGTTGGGAGATTTGTCATAGGCAGATGAGGACTGGAATTTATTTATAAAAATAGATAGGCCCCTCAAGATAGTTTCTCTGATGTATTCCTTCTTTTATTATCAACAAAACCTGAATTTGTAACAGAGTGCTATTATGTAACCTGAAAAGGTCAATCCCATTGCACATTTGCCTTGTCAGTTTATTTTCAGTACTCGGGCTTGAACATCTTCCTTTGTTAATGTCACAGTGACTTTTCAGCTAGACTAACAAGAGAAGAATGGGTTGCTAATGAAATCTCTCCCATCCTGGCCCCAGAAGTGAGACAGGACGGGCGGGGGAGGAGATGGTCATCTGAGGAGCATTCTTAATGTGAGTGATAACTGAAGTTTATCTACTTTCATATCCAAACCCTAGATCACATCTGAATATAATACACTGTTTCAGTTTGGCTGCAGACTCAGAAGCAGACAACAGTTTGGCTATGTCTACACTAGAAAAAGTTATGTCGACTTAAAGTCAACCTTATTAAATCGACTTAAAGTGGTTACCCTGAACGGGGACTTAGTTAGTCGACCTAACTGCCCTTAAGTTGACTTTAAAAAGTCGACTTAAGAGTTAATCCATGTCCACACTGTGCTTAAGTCAACCTCAGGAGTCGACTTATGGGTTAGGTCGACCTAACTGCTGGTGCTTACTAAGTTGACCTAAGCTTTCATTAAATTGACTTAAGGAATTTCTTAAGTCGACTTAATGAAAGTCCAGTGTGGACGGGAAGTAATTTAGATTGACTTAAGGCTACTTGAATCGACCTAAATTGCCAGTGTAGACATACCCTTTGTGTCTACATTGAACCAAAGAGCTATACATGGACTCCTGGTCAGTCAGTGGGGAGGTGAAAGCAAAACAAATCAAAACAGCAGCACCAAGGATCCTCTCCCAGACAAAATGAACAACAGGTACAATGCAAAAGATTTTCAGATATTACAAACAAGTCAGTAAAAATTGTAGTCTATTCTGCATTTATCTGTAATCCTTTGCCAGCTTGCAGTGTGGCAAATTCAGTTCTGTTTAATATTAGTATACACACACTAAAACTACAGGGCCCCAAATCCATTTAACATTCTCTAAAGGCACAAGAGCCAAATAAAAATATTCAGAATCATTCAACATTGATGCTGTCAAAACACTATTTAAAACCAAACCAGTGTATTCTGATCTCTGTAACCAGCTGTGCTCACCCCATATCCTTAGCCATATTTCCCTTGTTCTGCACAAGTCACAAAAACTAAATCATAAGGACAGCTGCCTCCCCTAGCTTTAGCCCTTGCTTCCCCTTGGTGCTCCTTGTCAGACCAAGATCTGAGGTGTGAGCCATCAAGAAGGCACTTAATAGAAGAGGCGCAACAGTGCACATCAGGCTGGAGCCTAGAGAAGCAGGTTTTTTCCTCATCCATACTGACAACCTCGGGAATCTGTGTCTGCTAACGACTGACCTTCCTCCCTCTCCTCCCTCTGGTAAAACCAATCACTTGAATACACCAAAACTAGCAGGAGAATCCTAAATTCTTGGATCTCTTGCATATGTGGATTTCTACTGTACCACTGCCACATTCACAGTTCCTCAGAAAAATCCTCATTGTAGAAGTTCGGTTTCTGATACACCAGCACTTATGCAGATATTAAGTAGCATAATCTTCTTATTTTTCCAAAAGAAAAAATTACCACCAAGGAAGTAAAAATGTTAAACAGTAAAGAGCCAAGAACCAAATTCATAGAGAGGTTCTGCAGGGTTGGTACTTGGTCCTATTCTTTAAAACATTTTTTATAAACCACCCAGAAGAAAACATAATATGATCAATAATAAAGACTGCAGATAACACAAAAATGGGAGGAGTGGTAAATAATAAATAAATCAGGTCACTGATACCGAGTGATGTGGATGACTTTTGATAAATGGGATCTCTTGATGAACAATAAAATGTGTTTTAATATGGCTAAATGTAAATGTAGATATTTAGGAATAAACAAAGGTAGGCCATAACTACATGATGGGGTATTGTATCCCAGGAAGCAGTGACTTTGAAAAATATGAGGGTCATGGTGGATAATCAGGTGAATATGAGCTCCCAGTGCAACCATGTGGCCAAAAGGCTAATGAGAACCTTGGGGTGCATAAATAGAGGGCCAATCAGCTGGCGAGGGCCCCGCCTCCCTGGCACTGGGGTGGGACACAAGGTGGGTCATAGTGGCACCTGGGGGCCAAGTCACATTTGCATCCCTCCACTCTGTGCACCCTACCTAACCCTCCACCCTAACCCCCCCCCCCCCCACACACACACGGCAGGAGCAATGGGGGGGAGGCAAATGTGACTTGGCTTTAGGTGCCAGACACTGGCTGCCAGGATGCCTGGGGGCACCGACTCTCCCCATCCCTGGGGCCATATTAGAGGGGTGTCATGGGTGCCCCCGCTCTGCCACTGAGTGGGCAAGAGTGGTGGAGGGTGACCATGGCCCCTGGCACTGGAGGGAGGCCATTCAGGCCTGTGCAGAGCCAGAGGCCTCCCTCCACTGTTCCACAGCATTCCAGCTCGTTATGCCCCTTGGCTGGCTGGTCTGCCCGGTGGCAGGGTGGGGGTGCCTGTGATGCCCTGAAACTGGGCAGCCCAGACTGTTGTGGTCCCGCTAATCTGGCCCCAGGGGCGGGGCAGGTCAGCCCAGAGGTTGGGCTCTGCACTCCTGCCTCTCCCAAGCCAGCTTTCCATTGGAAACAGCAGGGGGCAGTGTAGGGCCTGCTGAGCCGCAAGACCCAGAATGGTCACCCCACTAGCCCCCTCCCTTCCATCCCCCCCCCCCCCCAGCCAAGGATCGCCCTGCCTCTGAGGAACCCCTCAGGATCCAGGATTTTGCAGAGTGTGTCAATCTGCAGGCATTCATATTCAGATCACTTTGCTGGTTTTGGCAGGAAAGAAATTCTCCTCAAACCAATTGGTTTTTTTTATTTTTTGTAAACACTCCTATGCTATTGCTTATTATAAGCTATTGCTTATTATTATTATCATTATTACTTGTAATTAATTTGACTTACATCCCATCTGAATCACAGTAGCTGGCTCTGTGCAGTAAGCTCCCCACCACATGTCGAACTGTACCAAAGGGGAGCAACAAATCTAATTGTCACATTGCCTTTCTTTGATTGCTGCTCCAAAGCAGTTCTTCCTCATGATAAGAAGGCCAGAGCACATCAGACTGGTCAATGGCCACGACTAGCTGTTCTAGTGGCAATCTGATGTATTGTAGGAACACGGCCAGTTGTTGGAGTTCTCAGCTTGTCCTTACTCCTCTCCAGGCCTTTTCACAACACAACCATATTCCCTGCAGTGCTGCCATTATCTGCATCTTTGCCAGCTGAACTCCCATGCCCTCTTCAGGAGGTGTAGCTGTTCCCCAGACTTTCCTTCTATCACATGCGGAGCTCCCAGCCTTCCGGTGCAGAGCAACTATATAGTGGGAAGATACTACGGCGTAGCTGCTTTTCACCTCCACAACACGGCTTTCTTTTTGCCTTTATTGGTTCCCCTCTATACTGCATGATTTGAAAATTCTTAATACCACCTGTCTGTCTCTTATAAATTCGCTGCATTGTAGAATTTAATAGAAATGGATGTCACAATTAGCAGCAACTAAAGCAGCATTTTAAAAAAATCCACTACTTTTTTCCTTTTTATTACTGAGTTACATTGTCTCAGGTGGCCATGGGGCTTTGATGCTGGAATTCTGAAACTATTTTTGGGCCAAACAGAGAACAGTATCCAAGATTTCTTCACAACTTTCTTCACATTCACAGCTGCAACAGAACTAAATGAGAGATTAAAATATATACAGCTTCTAGTCAGCCAAATCCACTTCTGTCTCTTTTCACAGAAAGAGATACCAATTTTGCATTAGACACCTGGTCTATACTCAAAACTTACGCTGGCTGAGCTCTGTTAGGCATGTGACATAGCTCTAATGATATCATGTAGCCGTAGTTATAACAGCAAAAAAGTTCTTTTGCAGTAGAGCTTATTTTGTTCAAGGGACTAGTATAAGTTACCAGCAAAACTAACCAACCACCTTTTGATAAGCTACATCTACACTATGCGACATTGCCAGTATAATTATTCTAGTACAGCTATACTGTCAAATCCTTTCTACTGTACATAGGGTCAAAAATACGATTCTCTTCAAGCCAACCTCTCTCTTTCATTTACATCTTTGTAAGAAGGATGAAAAATTGTCAGCTGTATTTTCTAAAACATGCAGAGCTAAATGATTCCATGGAAGAATGGCTCCAAAGATATGACATTCATAATTATATCTCTATCCCAATACACTCAGGGTTTTTGATCATTGTTCAGTAATCTATATTATTACTTTGTTACACTTACAGAATTATGCTAGTTAGAATTCCCCAACAGAATGACAAAATTAGAGCACATTTGAATACATTCCAATAACAAAAATAATACTCCTAAAATACTAGAAATGGTTTGTAAGAAATACCACAATGTAGTGGCATGATCTCAAAAGCTGTCTTATGCTCAGAATCGTTCTGTTTTATAAAACATGGAGATACATATACTAAGGAATGATGTAGGCAGGTGGGCCAGGGATTTTCCTAAAGATTTAGAGCCTTGGGACTGGTTAAGTCACATCTGCGCTGCTCCACTGGCACAAAGATGGTTTCAAAACTACCTTAACGATGCAGTTGAAAATAGGAGAACTGTAACTGAGAAGCCTAGGATGTGGCAGAGGAAAGATCTCCCTTGACACTGCCTGAAACCTCTAAAAATCTGGTCACAGAGCTAGTCTCTCTCATCACTAAAGGCTTGTATACACGAGGCAAATTTACATCAGAGTAATTGTATTGTAATTCAGTAGTGCAAATCAAACAGCACTGGTATACAATGGGCCTTATAGATGTACAATGTATATTGGTGACTTACTGGAGTAAATCCACACCATTTTACATAATCTTAAACTGAGAGTTGCACTGGTTAATTTGGGCAGGGCAGTAATTCCAGTTGAATTGCTTTATGGCATTCTCTAGGGTCTCTGCTTCATGTGGTGAGCTGGACATCTGGCTCTGTGATGCAGAACTAGAGTGCTTTTCCTTTTGAGGACTGCAATTTCACGGTTTCAGAAAGCGATGCATTGTGGCAGGATCAGGCGCAAAGGACGGGATAAGCAATGAAATTCAAACTTAAGGATGACACACTGTCTTTAATTTAACTCATTGGGTCAAAAACGTCTGATCTGGAGATGGTATTAGCCTTTTCCCATTGACAAAAATTTGGCATTATTCTCTGTCATGCCAATTTGTGTCACCACTTTTAGATTATCTCAATACCTCTTTTTATATTTACACGGTGTAGAACATGGGAACTAAGCAGGAAAAGAACTGACTGGTCCGATGATAAAGCAAATTATAATCCTGGTGAAATAAAAACTGAATTAAAATACAGCAAGTGTTACTAAAGAAATAATTTTTACTGCATTTCATATAGTATGTTTTACTATTTTACAGTGATTTAATTTTCACTATTTGATAACAAAATAGAAACAGAATAGGAACAAAGTCCTTCCTTACACAAACATATTTTAAATATTTTTTAATTATGGTGCTTTTTTACATGCATGCAACTGACAGGAAAAAATGTGCTGCACTGTTTCACAGTAATTTATTTTTCCTGACATTGTTTGCATAAATTTTAAAACATAAATTAATTATAAATTAGTAATAACCAAAATTGCAATGACTGGAGTTCACTTTCTGCAGGAATCTGGGTCAAAAGAATCCGGGGATGAGGGGTGGGAAGTTAGGGGGGGCTAATAAATACCCACAGAAAATCAGTACTTTACTGCAATTCAACCAAGTGCAAAACAGCAGCCAAACTCAAAATGTATAATTCAGGAAAAAGGAAAAGAAACACATGTAACGCTAATTCAACAAGCCGGCTGGACTTTGTTTGGAAATACTAATCCTTATTAGGAAATCTTCTGGAAGATTTATGTTTCAGACTGAATTACGTTTCTATTAACGGTAGTGAATTCCTCAGCTAGATGGCAACATCAAATAATAAAGTACATGTTTACATTAACTCACTAATTTCAAAGAATTAAGAATCATAACTAGAACAATGTGTTCATTTCACAGAAATAAGGTGGTTCTGTGTTGAATTTGGTTACCTTCCATTCTTTTCCTTTTCTTTCAGTATAATTCCTCATCTGATAGTAGTGGTTTTTTTAATCTCCTGTTGAGTTAAAGCAACATCAGAATAAAGCTTTTGTTCCACCCAGTAAGTTATTCTTTGCTACTTAGTGGTCAGATTTATAGCCCAATTCACTCCCAAGGCACCATCAGCAACCATTGCTGGTATACTAGGCATTTTTTCCCCAGATTGGTTGAAAAAGAAAACCCACATTAATATCATTCAGTTTCCTCATCCTCTGTTTTCTTCTGTGGAATAGTAAAAACACCTTCAGAGATTTGTGTCAGTAATCTGAAATAGACTGAAATGGCTAAGTCTGTGAAAATTAACAATAATCAGAAGAAGCGGCTGCTGCTATAGCAATATTTAAAGTGAGCTAAATGTTGGCTGAGAGCTGAAACGCTGAGGAAAGAAATACTACTCTCTACATTACCATTAATTATTTTTCAAGTATACAGAGTAATGAATGTATATAGGTCTTGCGGCAGAAATTCTCAGCCTTAGACTAACAAAATGGTTACATAAGGGTAGAGGATAATATTAAACAGGCTTTCCTGAAGCTATGAGCAGGGAACACAAACAAGTACTTTGGAATTGCTCCTCCATGCCCCAAGGAAACATTAACCACACATGAACGGTATAGAAATGCTGACCCAAGAGGGTTGTTTTACGATTTGCAACTTCAAAGTAACTCTGTTTCTTGGAAGACTCCCCAAACCTACTATCAAAACAGTCAAAAATCTTACAGTAACAAATCTGACCAAATAAAAGATGACAGTGAAAGAAAACAAAAATATTAGAAACACTATAAAAACACAGACATGATGCCATGTCTTGCCAAACTGTAGAACAAAGAAAATTAACTACCTCACTTCCTCTGCCACCAAATATGCTTGATTCAGCTTTGGCAATCTGACACTTTAATGCACCATCCTTTAATAGAGCAGTCCAGAAATATGCAAAAGGAGGAGTTAAGAAAGGAAGCGAAGCCATTCTAAACTAAAACAATTTAAAACAATCCAATGATAGCAAAATATCTAATAGCCAATAAAATAGAGGAAAGTTGTGCATTTTGTGTTTTCCTCTGCTAAGTATGTTGAGCCTGGTCAGGACTTGGTTGGCTTTGCCACCTGTAATCACTGAAGATGCAATGGCAATCCTAACAAAAGTGGAAATATTAGTTCATTTTCTCTTGCAAATTTCAATTTGGATAATTATATTTGCCTGACTGTATCTCTTCTATAATTCAAATAGGTTATGGCAATCTTTTTTATTTCAGTTTTAAACTTTTACTTACGGACCAGGACCCCACTGTGATAGGTATTGTATGAACACATAACAAAATACATTCTCTGCCCCAAAGAACTTATAACCTAATTACAAGATGAGACAACAGATAGATACTGATAGAATGATAAGGAGTAAGGTAACAGTGGGACAATATTGATTGGTGTGGTAGGGGATGGTGTCAGCACAAGGCTACTTGTGTGTTTGGCAGTTTGATGGGACTCTGTTGGACTGTCCACTGAATTATGCAATTTTACAGCTGTTAAGACCAATGGAACATTATCTACAGACCTTCCTTTCTACCTGGAAAGTTCTTTGTGAGTGTAATTTATACTCAGGCTGGAATGGTCACATATAGGCTATGTCTACACTTACTAATGTTAGTTTGAATTAGTTAATTCGAACTAACTAATTCAAACTAATTTTAGTTAGTTGGAATTAACTTAATTTGAAGTAGAAAAACTTAGTTCGAACTAAGCAAGTGCCATTCATGGCACTTGCTTAGTTCGAATTAGTGAATTGCATTGAGTTCAATGGGCTGGTTAGTTTGAACTAAGCAATTAGTTTGAACTAACATGGCCACATTGGTTAATTCGAACTAACTAGTTCGAATTAACCCTTAGTTCGAATAGCATATTTGAATTTATTAGTTTGAATTAAGGAAGCCCTTAATTCGAACTAATTAAAGCCTAGTGAAGCCATCGCTTTAGTTAGTTCGAATTAAGCTTCCTTAATTCGAACTAACTTGCCAGTGTAGACACAGCCATAAAGATTGTGAGAATGAAATACTGGCATCATCTTTTTCAATGTCTGGTGTATAAATATGTGGTTTTAGGTTTGGAAGACTGCTGTCCTCTCTTATTTACCATTCAGGTTTCCCAAACACTTATTTTTACCACTGAAGAATGATGCTTGTTTACAGTCACTCAATGACTGAATATGCTATTGCCTTCTGCACCAGAAGATGATTATATCCCATGCACATATTTTTCTTGGATAGATTTAAAAAAAAATTTTTTTTTTACCCAATTCATTCATTCAACAAACAACAAGAAAATGACATTTCTATCCATGGCCTGTCAGCATTATTCTCTGAAAGTAGCCTTCCTCATTACTCAGCCAAGTGCAGCAGCAATTTCATGTCAGTTTCCACGACAGCATGTGAGCATGCATGGAAAAAGTCCACTGACATAGCTTACTCAGTTGGATAATGCAGTGTTATTAGGAGCTGACTGTTGGATGATGGTGTCTCCTCTGAAATTGACATGTTGGGACAGCAAAGCTGAATTCCAGAGAATGTATGGGAAAATCTCTTTATTCCTTAATTAAGGGAAACTCTTAGCACACTATGGGCATATCTTCACTGA
This sequence comes from Pelusios castaneus, assembly GCA_007922175.1. Lineage (NCBI taxonomy): Eukaryota > Metazoa > Chordata > Testudines > Pelomedusidae > Pelusios > Pelusios castaneus. The sequence goes on from ML685883.1 coordinate 1,465,926, forward strand.
TGGCGGCAAATTTGCTGAAGTAAGATTGATCTTCCTGATCGACTGAGTGGATCTTCGAATGGATCAGGAGGTCAATCCCTGAAGACCACCCCCTCAAGTAATGGAGCGCTGAGTTGACGGGAGGCCATTTCCGGGTGACTCAGAGCAGTGAAGACACTACAGTGAGTAGGTGTTAGGCAGTTGAAGGGAGATACGCAAGTCATTTTAAGTAACTTGCATATCTCCCTTCAACTGCTGCCCTGGGTTACTTTTGGGCACAGAATCCACATTTTAAGGATCATTATAGGGGGACAGCAAATTTGGCTACCAATTGTATGTAGGCAGTGGAGAACAGAATATGGCTAACTACTTATAATCCCTCCTAGTTCTATGAATGCTGTCCAGAAAGAAGTAACTTAAATTCAATTCTTTTAATACATTTGTTATATTTACTTGAAAAGTCTGCAGCTAAATGCTTATAGTAGTTTAGCTGCGAAAAAGTAGAAGGCCACACAACACAGAGCATGTGTAAAAATCTGTGAATGTATCAGGGCCATTTACATTTTTCAGTTATATGGTCTTGACCTGGTATATTTTAAGTAAAAGAGAGCAAAAGTTAGCTGTGGCAATGGATTGTCAGTAGGAATCACTGACAGTAGTATATTGCCAGCATATCACATGTCTTTTTCAACAAACTGTAAAACCTAGCAATTAGTGAAAATGGTGGGCATTTCTAGCCTACTAAGTAACAAGAGTATCATGGTAATGGGTAGTTAAATAAGAATGAAAATATGATGAAATGATATATAAGATAGAATAGGCAGGTTGTAAAAAACATGCACCGATCCTAAGGGTATATAAAAATGACCCAGTCTCCATAAAAGCCTGTAAACAAACAAATTCAGACTCTGGCAGAAAAGATAGCTTCCACTTTGGAGGCATCTTAGTAGTATAAGCATCAAGAGGGGACACTTGCCCAAAGTAATGACATCTCTAAGTTACTGGTCCTTCAAAACTCAAAATGTGAGACATACGTACTTATATAGTAGACATTTTGTTATATCTGAAGAAAGATTACTTGCTTGTTAACAATTGCTGCCCTGGTATGTGATTCTGTACCAAATATACAGTACACAAGCAAAACTCTAAGGCTATGTCTACACTTGCTCTTTTAAGTCAACTTTAACTAAGTCGACTTAGTTAAGTCAACTTAGTGTGTCTACACTTAAAATTAAAGTTGACTTAAAGGGGAACTTACAAAGTCGACCTAGAGTGTCCACACTGGATGCTCTAGGTCGACTTTGTGGGGCTAGGGGGACCTTGGGCAGGTCCACGGTGGTGCGGGGAGGGGGGGGGGGGAGCACCCTCTGTGCACAATGGGGCAAAGGGGGACAGGGGCCCCGACAGGGCAGAGCCCTGTGTGTGACACTGTCTGGATTTAGGGAAGCATTTATGATATTATTTTCTATGGATATCTCATAAATGCTATAAGCCATAGGAACTATGTCATGTTTGGTATCAATAGAAAGGTAGTAATTTGCTGGGAATGATTATATAGTTTATGTCTAGGAATTCTATTTTGATTAGAAGTTAAGAATTTGATGTTATATCCATACTTTAACTTGTGTCATTCTGGAGAAATGTCTTAGACGGGAGGGTGTGAACAACCATTGTCTCCTTAATGTTTAGGAATTTGCCAGGTAGAATGTTCCCAGGGAGTATCCTGATGAGCCATTGAGGACATAAAGAATACAACCATTGTATCCTTAATGGCTCATCAGTTTACTCCCTGGAACCATATCACCTGGCAAATTCCTAAACATTAAGGAGACAATGGTTGTTCACACTCTCCCGTCTAAGACATTTCTCCAGAACGACACAAGTTAAAGTATGGATATAACATCAAATTCTTAACTTCTAATCAAAATAGAATTCCTAGACAAACTATATAATCATTCCCAGAAAATTACTACCTTTCTATTGATACCAAACATGAACATAAGAACATAAGAACATAAGAAAGGCCGTACTGGGTCAGACCAGAGGTCCATCTAGCCCAGTATCTGTCTACCGACAGTGGCCAGTGCCCAGGTGCCCCAGAGGGAGTGAACCTAACAGGCAATGATCAAGTGATCACTCTCCTGCCATCCGTCTCCATCCTCTGATAAACAGAGGCTAGGGACACCATTCTTAACCCCTTTCTGGCTAATAGCCATTTATGGACTTAGCCACCATGAACTTATCCAGTTCCCTTTTAAATATTGTTATAGTCCCAGCCTTCACAACCTCCTCAGGTAAGGAGTTCCACAAGTTGACTGTGCGTTGTGTGAAGAAGAACTTCCTTTTATTTGTTTTGAACCTGCTACCTATCAGTTTCATTTGGTGACCCCTGGTTCTTGTATTATGGGAGTATTTAAACAACTTTTCCTTGTCCACTTTTTCCACATCAGTCATAATTTTATATACTTCTATCATGTCCCCCCTCAGTCTCCTCTTTTCCAAGCTGAAGAGGCCCAGCCTTTTCAATCGTTCCTCATACGAGGCACTCTCCAAACCCCTAATCATTTTAGTTGCTATGTTAGTTGCATAGTTCCTATGGATTATAGCATTTATGAGATATCCATAGAAAATAATATCATAAATGCTTCCCTAAATCCAGACAGTGTCACACTGTGCACACATGCCCTGTCCTTTGGGGGGCATGCCAGGCTCCCCCTATGCCCCCCCCAGCAGGGAGGGCATTGGTGTAGTCCTGGGATAGCCCTAAGTCGACTTAGGGCTACCCCAGGCCTACAGTGGCTTAATTCGACTTTAGAAAGTCGAATTAAGCCTTAGGTCGAGTAGACAGGTGGTTTAATAAAGTTGACTTAATTTTCATTAAGTCGACTTTATTTTCCTTACGTCGACTTAAGCAAGCTGCTTAAGTCGACTTAAGCCAAGTGTAGTGTAGACGCAGGGCACATTAAGTTGACTTAAGCCAAGCTTAAGTCGACTTAATTTACCAGTGTAGACGCAGCCTAAGAGACACAAGCTTGATATTAAAATAAGGTTAGCTTCCAACACCAGTGCCAACAATCAGAACACTAACACACAAGGCAAATTATTGTTATTAGTTTCAAATTGTCTGAAAAGCATGGAACCTGGATCCAGAGTTTCCCAAAGAAGGTGGACGTATGGACCTGCATTTTTGTTCCAGGCCCATTATTTTAATTTAGCTCTCAGAATGAAGGTTGGAAACAAATTTATATGCAAGTCATGAATAGTTTCTTCAGATTGCATATTTTCCGGTAATTACCATAACCTTTCTACTAAATTGACCTGATTGGCACAGGAGAGGCTATTCAAATCCACTAATAAATCTTTATGAATATTTATAATTCTTTTTAATAAATAGATGCTAAGTATCAATAGCTCAATTGGCTGATTACAGATCTACAGCATAAATGCATATCTGACTATTTTTAGAGGGCAGCACAATATTAATAATGATATAAATATTAAATAAACTTTTAAATAAAATGTTGTATTAGAGCTTTTTAAAGATTTTCAAATATTAGTAATAGATAAATAGTAAATATTAGTAACAGGTAAATACTATTAGTAACAGATAAATATTACCAACAGATAAATATTAGTTTACATTATTTAATAAGCAACCTACATTTTAATTTTAAATGGAGAAGCCAATAATGAGTTATAAAAGTACAGCACATCTGAAAATAAATGAAGGATGCATCATAGATTTCTATATTTGGCCTGAATCACCCTATTTCCTGTAAACAAGTAGTAAATTATTTTTATATATATATATATGATCCTATATTTTTTAAAATTATGTCACTCAAAATACATAGGTATAGGAAAGGCATACAGTACCATAGACAACGAAAAGCTATTAAAGAGCCATAAATTCTTATCATATATACATACATAGGCATTAGAACAGTGAATCTTATATTTGAGCCCAGAGCTGATGAACTGTCAAGGGCAAGAAAGAATTTCAGGACCAACCCAGAATGGCTAGCTTTCCTTGCAAATTCACTGAGATCTACAGTGATGTCACCCAGTTTACTCCTCAAGGTTTCTTGTCTAAAATCCCTGCTTCCCCATCCTCTATGTGGTAAGAAAAGGCAGCAGCAATTCTGTGAGTTTGGGTTCAGAATCTAAATGCTTAGTGCCATACCCTGGGTTTTTCCTTGGAAAGACAGCATCAGGCCTTATACATAGGTGCCCTAAATTAATCCAATAAAATCCAATTAATTCAACTCATTAGTTTAAACTTCACATTACTTCACTGTATACATTTAGACATTATTCTTCTTTGTTCCTTTAGATGAAGGAAAATTGGAACTTCCCTACTGAATTTTTACCAAATGAATGTCAACAATTCTGTCTATTAGGCCAATATTTGATTCCTGTCCTTTTGGGATGACTTACTCTGAATTCCAATACTGGGTATTTCTTTATTGTTGGTTCAAAAAATACTTAAAGAAATCACAGTTAAACAGAATTTGCTTCGATTTTACCATACAGAAGAACTGATTGAGCTTATAATAAGGCAAACTAAGAATCACATTAAACACTGTTTTAGGGCTGAAAATACTACACAATCATGAAACATCATTGCGATGGTCTTTAATACTCTGAAGAACTATAATGTATTATGAATCTCTTCAGGCTAAATTCAGTATTATTTTCCTTTAAAAACTTTAAAAATTAAAGTCTTCTGCTGCATTCCTGGCACACTTACAACTCCAATTGATTTGAAACTTAAATTTGCTTTGAACCAGATATAGAGTTATTGTATACTTTACGGATAACAAGAATATCCCAAAGTTACAGTAATTAATGGTTTAAAAAACCCTAAACAAACAGAAATAAACCCTATTGGAAGTGATCTAAAACATCATAGTTCAAAGTTTAAGCCGATCTCTATAATTATTAGGGATCAGGGCAATATCTTCATGACAGGCAAATTATGACACCTCTGCCTGCTGGGGAGTTTCCTGCACCCTGTCTGTGAAACAGCCTGTGCTGGCCACTGTCCAAGACAGAATATTAGGCGGATCACAAATCTAATCCAGTAAATTAATTCCTCTGTTCCTGTTTCAGTGGGAGTTGAAGGTCACAAAGAATGAGGTTTCAAACTAAATTATATCAACTTTAAATAAATAATAATTATAAATAAAATTTAAATTAAATTTAAATACATAGCTCTTAATAAAGGGGGAATATATCAACACAGACACTTTGAATACTGCCAATCCAATTTTAAATTACTGTGGTTGGTTTGGATTAATCTGAAGTAATATGGTTTATTTTAAGTAACGATCTGTTTTCTACTTAAATCAATGAGACAGAGGGCATTCTTCAGCAGCACAATATAGTATTAATATAACGTCTAACTGTGGACTTCAAATTAAAGCTTAACTCAAATGATAATTTAATATGCATGTTCAGTTTAAAACCATAAGACTAGAAGTACATGAATATTAAAAAATTTTAATTGAAATTGCTTGAAAGATCTATAAAAACAAACTTGCTTTTACTACTCACAATAGAGGAAAAGAAGAACATATGCATGTTGAAAGAATGAAAAGGATAGACTTAAGAATACAATACACAACATTGATATTTACCTTCACTTTGGAATTATCCTGTGTGATGGAAACACTGCAGTATGCTCCACTGCTGTGCTATTCTGAAGCTTTCCTTGTCTTTTAGCAACAAGGGACGTTAAGGGCTTGATCCTATTCCTACTGAATTCAATAGCAAACTTCGTTGAGTTCAACAGGAACAGGACAGGGAACCTTAAAACATTTCTTCCTTTTGCTTCCTTCTGTATGAGCATTTTTCCCTTCAGGCCACACAGATACAAGGCTTTTAAGATTTCTGAAGTAACAATAAAGAATTGGAACCCTTGAAGTTCATGACGATGCACCATGCTGTACTCTAATTTATCTGCATTCACTGACCGCATTTTGCCAGTGTTGTTTTTAAATAGAAAACACTAGGTTTTCTCTTAATTGAGAAATAAGATGTAATTTCTTAAAAATAATATTAAGTGCATTGGTATTGTGGGTGCTACACCTACACTTTAAAATTATGCATATTACGTAATTGACCTTTAAATGCCGCAGGTTACAAGTGCTACATTTGTACTGAATTGTGCTGTCAACAAAGATTTTGTACATATAGTACAACATTGATGTCTAACATGAACTCTTGATACCATACATACATTTTGATACCATGCCAAAGCTGTCTCTTTGCATTTCTTTGACTGCAAGTAAACAAGGCTTCTGAGATACAAACACATTCGTCAAGATCCAGAAAAGTTTTATAATACATATTTGAAAAGCACTATTGTATGGATTCTTTCTCAGGTTTAGAAATCAAACAAAATTAAATGACTCCAAACTCTTTTAGAAATGGGAAGAGCTTTTCCTCAATGGATTACATTTAGACATACACATATGATTAGCCCATATGCCACAGGCAAAGTATAAGCTGCAATATTTAACAGGAACTGTTTTCAGGTTGAGTATATTTCACTCACCTGTTTGGCTAAGTTGGGATGTGCTTCTGCTTCTTCGAGATACTATGGCAACCACTTTGGCACTGAGGCTGGATCGTCTTTTCTTCCCACCTGTTCCAACTGTACCGACAGCAGTGTCTGATTGACTCCCATCATTATGTTCCAGTTTGTACATCTCTCCACTCACACTTGTGCTCTTTGTGATGGTTCTCCCTGAAGTCCCCATACGTCTGCCTTGCATTTTAGGGGCAAATGTACTATATGTGCAAAATAAAAACATAACATAAATATATGTGTAACAATGTCTCCAAAACCAAATGCATTTTATTAGCGAATTAATTCAACATAAATTTTAAAATAAAATATTGTTATAAATCTATTTCTTTGGTATCCAAATGTGTAATTGATTTGACATCTCTCAAACTATATGCTCTCTAGATGGTATTTGATTCTTTTTATCTCTTTTACAATAAAATAAACATGATAGTTCTTCAAAGACGTAGAAATACACAAACACAGACATATGGTGTTTTGCTGTATATATCCACTGAATATATACAGTAATACTACAGTATTTTTTACTGCCAACCTTAACAAATAAGGTAAACAAAACACAGGTAGATTAATATGCATATCTTATCAGCTTTGCTCACAATGGACTGGACATAGGAGTGTCTGTTTGCTACCTGCTATGCTTTACTAGAAGAGGAGAATGAATAACTAGACCTCATTAAAATAACTCTGTTCATTATTATAGAATTATGTATTCCAATGACCTCAAAGGTCAGATGAGTAGCTTGTCAAATGCATCTGTTTCCCTTTAAGCAAGAATGTAATTTATTGTGTATCTTCTATGTCTTCCTACTGGTTTTCTTGGGTGAATGCAACAATCCTACTATGGAGAAAAAAATATAGCCTTAAGAATGTCATAAGTCAGATAAGGTAAGTGAGGTGTTATCTTTTACTGGACCAACTTCTGTTGATGGTACATATACATTTTCAGGCTTCACAGAGCTCTTCTTCAGGTTTGAGGAAGGAAACCAGTGTCTGAGCTAAATACAAGCTGGCACAGACTGTTAAGCGGAAGGGGTTAAGATATGTGGGAGATTACTTAAAATTAAGCTGGCAATTAGGGATCACCAGGCTGTGAAATAATAATTCACAAACCCAGTGTCTCTGTTGTGTCCCTGGTTTTTAGTGTATAGCAGAGTAAAAAATTTAAATTCCCACACTTGGCTTTTGAAGATGTTGTGCAGATTTCCTTTGAGGATGAGTCCTGAGAGATCAGATATGCAGTCAACACTTTATGAAAAGTGTTTACCCACAAGCTATATCAAGCTTCTATCATTTTTCTGTGTGAGTTAATTTGAGAGCATAATGATTATCTGGTTTCACCCACATAGATGTGGTTGGGACATTTGATGCTCTGGATGAGTTAGTTTTATTTTCCAGCTTGCCCAACAATTAATGGATCTTTCACAAAATTAACTTAAAGACAAAATCACATATCTAGGTGTGTTTGTTTCCTTTCCGTTTAATAAAACGGCAAATGCCTGTTTGAAGTTGAGTGCTCTCGATAGCGCTTCTGTTTGATGCTTCAAAGACTGGATAGAGCATTGGGAGCTGCACTCTAGGGAACAATCCCACACTAGCAAAGAGACAGATGAAATTTCTTAATAAAGTCTAACATCTAGGATTCCTAATACCAGATGCTAGCTTAACTCTAATGGTAGTGCTGGGTTGGCAGTCAATGTTGTATAGACCTGGGAACTTATACATCAGTTTACCCACCTTATGTTTTGGAGATGTTGCGTTAGACTAACACAGCCTGGTTTCACAATCTGAGCTGTATTACTACTGATTATCAGTACTGTAATGTACAAATAATACACAGTGGAATTAGTCTGAAGGACAGTCAATGTATAATTTATAATCCTCCATTTTGAAATGGAATGCGGAATTTATTGATGAACTGGACTACACTGACTGAGGTCTCCTCAGGGGACCTACTGACATACCATTGCCTTAACTAAGGGGCTGATTGAGGCAGCCTCCTTGGGATGGAGAGGTAGGTTTCTCTGCTTCATTTGGCAGGAAGAACAAGCAGTAAAAGGAGTAAAAGATACACAAGAAAGTTTGTCAGGAGAGGAGTGAAGGTGGCTGAGCTGGGAAGAAGAGTCTTACTCCTTTGTGGGGAGGATCTGACTTTTGTGAGGGCCTTGATGGTTCCATGGATCTGGGCATTGTTAAGCCTTAATCCATTCTTGTCCAAAGAGCTATCTATCATAGGGAAGTATGAAATAAATACAAGTCTAGAGTGTTTTTATTGCCACTTATCCAGGTTTGTTAATCTGTCACAATATAAATGGCATACATAATCACCTCTGTCACTGTGAGAAACAAGAAACAAGAAAAAATAACATCTTGCAATATCTGTAAGAAAACTACTTTTTCTTTATAAAGGAAGTGCTTGTTTTCTGTATAAATATTTGCTTGATCATCTTTCATCACACAGCAGCTTGTTATTGTAAGCCTCAGAGAAACTTTATGTGGAAACTAAAACATCTTCACTGTGGTCTTAGAAAATAATACTATGCTGCATTGCAGTACTCAAGGAGACTTTTTAGTGGCCTACCTGAGGCACAAAGCCGCGTCCACACTGGGCTTTTCTTAAGTGGACTTAAGTGCTTCCTTAAGTCTACTTAATAACAGCTTAAGTCAACTTAATAACACGACCCCTGAAGGTCGACTTAAGCCTTACGTTGACTTTTTAAGTCGACTTAAAGCCAGTGTGGACAGCTATGTTTACTGTTAGTCGATTTAACAAGGTTGACTTAAGTTGACTTAAAGTGTAGCCACTCTGTTAATTCGACTTAACAAGGTCGACTTTAAGTCAACTTAAAGTCGACCTTGTTAAGTTGACTTAACAGAGTCGACTTAACTTTACAAGTGTAGACATAGCCATAGAGGTTAAAATAGGTCCCCTCCCACACATGTAGCAAACCGCTCTTGTTTAATATGGGAAGGACACAGACATTCTGATATTTCCAATACAACATTGTAGTGCATTTCTTAGTATGCTGTATATAAAACCTCAATCCTTAAGAAATCTGAATCCATAAGGACATGCAGAGGTTATCAAGAAAACATTGGCCCTTTCAGTTAAACTGGTATCTTTCTTCAAAAACATTCAAAAAGATGTTCTACAGAAAATACATAAGCATCAGAGAGAAAGATCTATGTACAAGACATTAAAGTCTCATGTACTGAAGAACTAAGAAATTAAAAACACTTGTGCTTACAGTGTATGTCAATATGTAACTGAAACATAAACTTTCCACTACCATTTTCCAGAAGTTTTTGAAGTAAAAAACATTAAACCTAAGTTTTTTCAGGTCGTTTAGAGGAAATCTACAAGTTTTTGTTACTATGCTTTCTATACTATACTTTTTGCTTTCACTTTTATGACTCATTACTACGTTTCCCTACACAATCTATTAGCAAATAATTTCCTTCATTCATAAAGAAATGTGGCTTTATAATTTAGTGAATTTAAAAAGAAATCCTGTAGGTTTCTCTTGTATAAATTTCCTAAACAATTCAAGACTTATAACTACATTTCATAGAGAGCTGTAAAAGGCTTTTAAAAATGGATTAATTCCTCTTTTTGCTTCTTTATGATATATATAAAAGATATCAAAGATTTTTCTTAAAGAGGTGTTAGAAATCTTAGAAATCTTAGAAATTTCAAGTCTCGTCTTCCTTGGCTAGCTGGAGGAGTCTATGGAGGTCTCAGGAGGTGCATATTTATCAACGTTCACACCTTAACTACCGGGATTAGGCTACTGAAGCTTTAACAAAGATGGCATTTGTCCAAAATATTTGTTAGTTATTGAAGATAAATAAAAGTTTACAATTTTGATTTTTGTTTATTGTACTTAATGAACAGTCAACCTAAGAATATCATCTCCCATCAATTGCTCATCTTTCACTTTTGAATCTTCTGATGTCAACCTTTCATTAAAATTCCAATCAACATAGACCTTATCTGCATTAGTCTATTGTTCCTAACATTTGTTTGTGGTATGGTGCTGGCATTGTTGCTGTTCCCCTGGTGCTGGGTCCCAGTGCAGAATAACTGCCAGAATAGACTAGATACAGAGGGGACAAGGAGATAAAGATATAGCACCCAAACTTCTTATAGCTGCACCAGACCTCTACTCAGCACAGATAAAGAGGGTGGGGAAAAGGCAGCGTTAAGCCTTTTTTTGTGCTCTTCAAATGCTTGGGCTAGTTCAGTCCTTGGTCCTACTTAGCACAGCTGCAGGACTACTCTAAATTCTGCCAGCTTGTAATGATCCACTGAGGATCACTGGAGTGATGTACTCTTTTGCTATATTGCTTGCTGCCACAGAGCCGTGGTAGTGGTGATGTATCTATGAAAAGAGAGAATGATAAAAAAAGAATCTGTAACTGGGACCAGAGACACAAATTCTACATCCCCAACCAACTTTTTTTTTTGGCAAAACATTTCTGCCATCTTTATACATCATAAAAGAAACAAAATATAGCACTAGCCCAATTTTTTCCTCCACGTCACCTTAATGTTAATGTTCGATTTTACTTAATACTCTACTCTACTATGACCCTGCAATGATTCTGTAAGTTTCCCATCTTCAAAGCATCTGACAAAGTGGGATTTTCTCCCACAAAAGCTCATGCGATAGACAAATATGTTAGTCTTTAAAAGTGCCACAGGACTCTGTTTGTTTCCCTGCAAAGATTATTAGACTATTTGCATGCTTACATTTAAACACCTATATCACTCTTTTGCAAGGCAGGAAAATAAATTGGCCAATTATTTGAGGACTTCTATAACTCAGTTTTAGGTTAGATGTCTATTACAGGAGTGGGTAGGTGAAGTACTGTGCCCTGCATTGTGCAGGAGGTCAAACTAGATCAGGGAAGTTAAGAAGATAATTCAGATTCAGTTATCAAAGTGCAAATCTAATTGAAACAAATGGAGTTTTCTAGATTAATAGAAGAGGAATGGAGATCAGATTCTGGACCAATATGACATGTGTCACCTAAAGTTCGCTTGAACCTTTTTCTCTGAAACTACTATTCAGGATGAACATCATTACAGCACCAAGCTGAAGTTGTTTCCAATTATCACCATAGCAACACTGTTCTTACCATTCCTACAATGGCTGCAGCCATTCTGTATAATTAACAAGTATTATATATTGTTTCACAGACTGTATTAACATACTAAAAATAATGAATGTGTATACTAATTCCAGTTACAGATAAATTAACTGTATTTCTGCTTTATGGACAGAACTATGTTTTGAGATCTTGGCATTTTACTATGGAATTACTTAATTTCATACCATTTATTAAAAAGCCATCCATAGTAGATGTCAAATATGATAGTTTTCCTAATTCAGTAAAATCCTGTAGACAAGTCATTTTCTTACAGTTCATATTTTCTAGGATTATTTTGGATTTGCATATTACTTACTTTTAAAAAAACTGGACTTCAGATACCCTGAAACACGGATTTTTTTAGTAACTGTTTTTGCACTTTACATAATAAATGAATTAAGGTGAATGAATCAAATAAGCAGCTGCTCTCTCTTACTAAACATTCTTGGTTTATTATAGCTCTTTCATTTGTACTTTTACGTGCCTTTTGCATCTTCTTATTTATTATACTTAAGGCTTATATAGAAATATAAATTAAAATATAGGTTAAATGACAGATAACTGACTTCAATATTGATTATATTTTATCCATGAAATCTAGAAAGAAACTGTTTTTTAAAAGATCAAAAATAATTGTAGATACTGTGGGGGTCTTTTATTCATATTTTGTGGTTTTTTCACATTTTCAGCATTGAAAACCAAGGGCTCGATTGTTTATTGACTGAAGCAGAATAGCAAAACTTCCATTGACTTCAATGAATTCATACCATGTGAGCTATCCTTCAGCACTATGCACTCACGACAGATTATTAAATTCTAATCATATTGAGTATTAAGCAGCAGTAGAATGGTCATTTTATGAATGAAAAACAGTTTGACTGTAATCGGCCAAAACAGTAATTTATGTAACGGAAATGGATTGTAAGTAAAATGACATCTCTCTCAAACTCTAGTAAACCACCTTTGTGTTTCAATAGCCAGAAGAAAGGTAAAAACAGTACTTCAGCAGTCTATTGCATTTACTTGAAAGTTGTAATTCACTAGTATCTACCTGAATAAAGAATGAACTATGAGGACCAATATATCTATTCAAAGAATAGTATGTTCTTATTCAACTGGCATAAAAATTAACCCCTTAAGTAAATCCTAAAAAAATGAATACTGAACAGGCAAAATGTAAACAATCAGCATAACCAGAGGCAAATGCACTTAGATCAATTACATATATTTAATTTTTTAATATCTATTGCATAGATAAGACAATAGCCTTGATTTAGAAACGCACATTAAAATTAGTAATACCCTGACTACTTTTCTGTAGTTGTATCAAATACATAACAGTTATACATACATTATCAGATGGAAAACACAAGTAAATATTGCAGAGCTAATTAGAACATGCTTCACCAATAAACTCACCTATGTAATATCACCTATGTAACTAAATCTTGTTAAAAGATCAAGCTAGTCATTATTCATGACCATAGCTAAAATCAGTGTTTCTTTCATCCTCTCAGGCATGTTGATGGTTTATAAAGAGATGCTTTAGATGTATATGTTCATGATCACCAATCTTTCCTTCACCTGTTTTTGCAGCACAAGAAGCCATTCAGTAAATAATCTGTAGTATTCCTTGCAGTATGGATGAAATTAAGATATATCTTTTCTTTACATAGATGCAATGACTTGAATCATTAAAATCACAGGCCTCCTCAAGCACTAGCTAGTAAGCGTCTTCTTGCCTTTTCTGCTGAATGCAGAATCATGTACTAATTCTTAGCCCCAGTGGCAACCTTTTGCAATGAAGTAGCTCATGAATACTAATAACTTTCTAAGCATGCAACAGTTTTGGACCAAAGGGATAGAAGACCATGAATGTCACATTTCAAAAAATAAACCATCTTGTTATTAGAAGTTTCTCAGATTTCAGTAATATCTCCAAACTGTATAGTGTCTATGTCTATGTATACATAGTGTCTATGTATATTGCCTTGTCAACCTTAGAGATGCATTTACCTGTGATAAATTATAGGGGACAAATTTCTTTATTGAAATTTTTTCTAGCTAAGCCTAAAATACACTGAATCCATTTCACATCAGATGGAAATTAGCTGAATCAGTAATTTTTGTACAGTTCAAACTATCCGCAACATATTTGTTGTTTTTAAATGTAAAGTCTTCAATAAAATGAAAATAATCCCAAAAGTATTTATTGGCATTACATAAGAACGCCACATTTACACTCTCTTTTAATATGCTTGTTTTCCTTTGCTGTTTGCATAACTCTCCTTGATAAAACTAATTTGTATCTCCACAATAAAATGCTGTTTGTTTCCGTGTGTCCCCACTAGATGAGCTGCACATTGCATGCGTGATCTCACTGATCTTTATGGATTACTCCTGCATTGTAAGTACCAATCACATTATTTTTGATCTTTAAACAATAAACAACATCAATAATAGTACTGATAACAGACTTAAAATACAAAAGGAGCAGGGAAAAGGAAGGGGAGAGGTAGGAGGGAAGAAAAAAGTGATGAGATGAAAAAAAGGAGAAGAAATAGAAAGGAATAGAGATTAAGAAAAGGGAATACTTCTGATATCACAAATAATGGACACACATTATATTACAATTCCTGATTCTAAAAATAATGTAAATTAACATTTAAAAAATGTTATAACATTACAGTTTCTTTAGAAGAGGAAAGATAATTAGATAATTTAAAATGCACATGCAGTGCCTCATCCTAGATTTTTCATGTAAAGATGTTCTAAAGGGATTGAAGATTTCATCTCTCTCTCTAACAGTCACATAGAAGAGTCCATAACGAAGGACTTTTTAAAAATCATGATCTTTAAATAATGAATAATTAGAGCATTAATTACACTGGCTTCACCTTGGGTCTTATATGGAAATGACCATACAGTCAGACTGTATTTTTTCTATACTAAACACTTTTGATGGAGATAGCATGGATGAGTTATTTCTTTCTATAAAAATAACCAAGGAGTCTTGTGGCACTTTTAGGCTATGTCTACACTTACAAAAGCTTGTTTGAATTAGTTAATTCGAACTAACTAATTTGAACTAATTAACTTAATTCGAACTAGCATGGCCCCACTAGAACGCTAGTTCGAACTAGCCATGTCCATGTAGGGCACTTGCTTAGTTCGAATTAGTCAGTTGCATGAAGGTCAATCTGCCGATTAGTTCGAACTAAACAGTTAATTCAAACTAATATGGTCACATTGACTTAATTCAAACTAACCATTTTGAATTAAGGGTTAGTTCGAACTAAGCAATCGAATTTATTACTTCAAATTAAGGAAGCCCTTAATTCGAACTAATGAAAGCCTAGTGTAACCAAGTCTTAAGTTAGTTCCAATTAAGCTTCCTTAATTCAAACTAACTTGCAAGTGTAGACATAGCCTTAAAGACTAACAATTTTATATATCGCATGAGCTTTTTCTAAAAGTAACTTATTTTAAACTCTGAAGTAATTTTTTTTTTTTATAAAAGGTGCCAGCCATATTAATGATCATGGGGTACGTCTACACTGGAGGCTCTGTAAAGTCGATTTAACAAGGTCGACTTTAAATCGACTTAAAACCGACCTTGTTAAGTCGACTTAGAGGGTCCACACTGAAAATTCCAGTCGACTGCCAGTGTCCACACTGGCAGGTGCTAGGTCGACGGAGGAGTGGTGCATTGTGGGTAGCTGTCCCACATTGCAACGGGGCCTTGAGGCCAATTAGGTCGACTTAAGGGCACTCGCCGTCTACACTGGCTTGAGTCGACTTAATAAGGTCGAATTAAGCGTTAAATCGACCTTCAGAGGTGGTGTTGTTAAGTCAACCTAAGGAAGTGCTTAAGTCAACTTAATAAGCGCCCAATGTGGACGCAGCAGTCTTTAGGTCAATGTAACCATCCTTAAGTCGACCTAAGGCTCCAGGGTGGACAGACCCTTGGAGACTAACATCTATTTTTTCACATGACAGAAATAGCTGTGACAGTCACATCATCCCATCAATGCGTGAAGAGGAAGGAGTAAAATAGTAAGTTTTCATGCCCACCCATTTCTTAGTCTCTTCAAAAAAACTGACAACAAAGCATTCAGTTGATGAAATATTATCAAAACACAAGGTGCAATGGACCTTAATGTATGCAATGGTTCTTTAACTATACTGCAACTAATAGAGCTAAGAATATATGGCAATAAGTTGTATAGTGCAGGTCGCCATTCTTTCCTTAATTAATCCCATCTATTAGGAGGGTGTCACCAGCTGGGACCTTATTACTTTTCCCTTCTATGAGGGCTAAGGGGAAAATGGAAAAAAGGAATATCATCTTGCTGTACCAGATGTTAACATCCCTTTCCCAGCTTTCTTTGGGGAATACCTCCTCCTAAATCCCCTTTCAACTGCTGTTTATCAGGGAACCTCATTCTCACTATAACAAGGCCCTGCCCTGGACACCTACCACAGTGGTTACCTATTAAGTTGCAGGATCTGGATCTGACCTCCTTGCTTAGCTCACTGGGTCCCTGACCTGCCATAGGGAATGAAAAAAAAAATCCACATCATCTCAGCCAATCAGTCAGTGATGGAAAAATTCCTACCCAGCCCCAAAGGAAAGGAGACTAGAACAATACCGACACTGGATCCTAAAACCCAGTCCTTCTCAGTCCCATGGATGAAAGGGTGGATGTTGCTAGCCCATGATTGCTGAAAGAGACGGAACTACCTGGGGTATAAATACTACCTACACCACCCTGGGGTCCTGGAGGGGTACTGTCTCTACCTGGTCCAGCTACTTCTTGTTTTTCCCGTAGCTCCATTCAGGTATATTCTCTTCCCTGCCTTGCAATCCCCTGTAGAGGGGACTCTTAAAGAAGCAAGGATTCCTTTTTTCTTTTGGTTAGGCAGTCAAACACACACTGCACTGAGTTGCAGTGAACACAATGTTCATGCTGATTTTTGAGCTACAATAACTTGCAGACAACAGAAACAAAACTGAGACCATTAACTCTTGTTACATAGTCCAGTTAGCTTTTATCTGGTAGGAAATTTTAGTTACTCCTGACTTGTGATAGAGTCCAACTGGAGGACTAGAGATGAAAGGTCTTATTATAGGTGAGGCTGGCAGTGTCACCTACTCTTAAGGTTACCCATTATAAAGACCCTGTTTTCAGTTGCATATAACTTTGCCAAATTTTGATCATTTCAGCTGAAATTTTCCATGCTGGATATCTGCCTCAGGTTGAATTTTTCTTTCTTTCTTTCTTTCTTTCTTTCTTTCTTTCTTTCTTTCTTTCTTTCTTTCTTTCTTTCTTTC
>ML685883.1:1482995-1580307 GCA_007922175.1 Pelusios castaneus
TTCTTTCTTTCTTTCTTTCTTTCTTTCTTTCTTTCTTTCTTTCTTTCGTTTCAGCTGCAACTGTTCAGCCATTTTTGAGATGGAGATTAGGGGAAAATATGCACTGTCAAAATATTCTAGCAAGCTTCTCTTTGAGGTCAAGTGTCCCCATACTTTGGAGTAGAGACTTGAAATTTGGCAGATTGAGTGTCCTTTGTGTACAGGAAATGCCTTCTGCTGTTCATGTGAAAACCTGCCCAGATTTGTCCAAGTTCTGAGCCTTTGAAAACAAGAAGTTTGCACATGCTCAGTAGAGACAGAGGAGTTTATCCATTAAAATCTACAAAGAGTCTTCTTCACTGAGCATGCTCCATGCCCTCCCAGTTGCTGGTGCTGACCAGGCTGTGCATGTGCCATTCATCCGGGGGCAACTAAGTATGCTTCAGCTCAAGGCTACAGGGGCAAACCCAGACTTTTGCTGTAATTGCTCCTTCTAACTATCCTGGGCAATTACTGGAGGTGGAGGTGGGGGTGGGGGTGGTATCAGCCACTGGAACTGAGGGCAGGAAGTCTGCACATCCTGTGCTCTTAATTATTCTCCCATTGGTGCTC
Source organism: Pelusios castaneus (assembly GCA_007922175.1). Taxonomy (NCBI): domain Eukaryota; kingdom Metazoa; phylum Chordata; order Testudines; family Pelomedusidae; genus Pelusios; species Pelusios castaneus. The sequence continues at coordinate 1,483,587 of ML685883.1, forward strand.
AAGCAGTGTGCAGAAGATCAGCGTCTGATTCAAATGCACAGGGTATGAGCTGGCCTAGGGGGAGGAAGATGGAACAGAATAGACTGGGAGAAGGGACTGGGAGAGGGAAAGAAACTGTGATAAGCAATTGGGGGCAGAATGGGAATGAATGGGGAAACAAAGACTGATACTGATTGGGCAAGGTGGCTGAAGGTTTGAGCTGGAAGTGTAAGCTGTAGCCTGAGACAGTGTAATTCTCAGCTCAAAGACAGAGATACTGCTGCTAGTTCTGCTTCCACCAGAAGGCTAAAAACAGAGCGTAACTACAGCAGCCTGAGCAGGGGAAGGGCTAGCCACCCAATGCATTTACTCATCAAAACATTAGATATATAATTGGGGCAGCTAGCACCTTATACTTCCATGGCTACATTCTGTATTTAGTACACTAGCTCAATGAGAGCTAGTGCAGGTATGTCTCCTTCAGCTGGGACTTATACCATCCAGCTCTAGAGTACACATACCCAGAGACTGCGTGGACAAGGAAATTGGGGATTGGGGGAACTGATACTGGGCATCAATGAGGGAAACTTCATTCTGCATTTAATAACCTTAATCTACCTTGCACATACAGAGCAACTCTGTGCATATGAATTCTGATACAATATTAAATTACATGATCATATACTATATTTTCCATAGGCTCCCGTCCTCATTGAGTATACAGGATGTATAGTGCTCACTTAATGGATAGCTACTCAATAATTTGTTTCACCTTCATTGTTCAAGGTGTGGCCCCAGGTCTTTCTTACTGTACACTAGCCAAACCCCAAACTGAAGAACTATTAAATTCCTCATGGACTTTTCTATGATGTTCATCTCCATAATAGCTTAACATTTCATATGAATATTTCTGTTCACAACACCCCTATGAAATGCTTTTAGTTTACTTTTTTGTTGGCTAATGTCTGAAAAAGGGGAACTTCAAAGCAAACCTGGAAACATATTATTAAGAATATGACCTAAAATGAGAATTGCAAGAGAATCAAGAGTAGGAAAACAGTAGTTAATAAAAGGGTGACAATGTAGGTTGTTGGAATTAAGAGCTAGGGGATTGCTTGTGATTTAAATTCATTTAGCTGTCTTTTCATGACACTATTCTCTATTCCTGGACATTATCGGTCTCGTACAGCATATTGCATTGTTAGGCCACTCATCCTGAGTATCACATTACATATATTTTCTGACTTTCCACTACTTAATAACTTTTACTTATCAACTTAAATTTCTCTTTTCTATTCTATCTGATGCCTTCATTCTTTCCCTTCAGTTATGAATTCCAGGTCCAACTTTTTAGGAGCCATGGGGCCAAACTAGAATGCTCAAGGAGCCATGGGTATTATCTTTGAAACATTATGGAACACTGGAGAGATCCCAAAGAATTGGAAGAGAGCAACTATAGTGCCCATTTATAAGGACAACCCAGGAAATTACAGTCAGCTTAACTTCTGTACCAGGAAAAATAATGGAACAAATACAGAATCAATTAGCAAATATATAGAAGAGAATAAGGTTTTAAGTGATAGTCAGCATGGATTTGTCATGATCAAATTGTGTCAAACCAACCTGGTAGCTTTCTATGACAGGGTAAAAGCCTTGTGGATAGAGGAGAAGTGGTAGATGTGGTATATCTAGATTTAGTAAGGCTACTATGGATGGAGCTACTATAAGATGGGTGCATAACTGGTTGGATAACCACTCTCAGGGTGCATCTATACTTACAAATTAAGTCGACTTAAGGAGGCTTAAGTCGACTTAATTTACTCCGCGTCTACACTGGACTTTCCTTAATTCGACTTAAGATGCTCCTTAATTTGAATGAAGGAAAAATTAGTTCGAATTAATAACACCTCATTTTAATTCTAACTAACACTTAAGTCGACTTTATTAAATCGACTTAATCCAGTGGAGATGCAGAGCAGTGCCTAGGTAGACCTTTTTAAATCAATTTAAAACATTAAGTCGACTTAATAAGGTCGAAAAGGGGCCACATCTACACTTGAAAAGTAAAGTCCACTTCTGTTAAGTCGACTTAACAAAGTCGACTTAACTTTTCAAGTATAGACATAGGCTCAGAGAGTAGTTATCAATAGTTCACAGTCATGCTGGAAAGGCATAACAAGTGGGATACCGCAGGGACTGGTTCGGGTTTGGTTCTGTTCAATATTTTCATCAATGATCTAAATTTTAGATGATGGCATAGAGAGTACACTTGTAAAGTATGAGGACGATACCAAGCTGGAAGAGGTTGCAAGTGCTTTGGAGGATAGGACAAACTGGTGAAAGGGTCTGAGGTAAATAGGATGAAATTCAATAAAGACAAATGCAAAGTACTTCACTTAGGAAAGAACAATCAATTGCACACATACAAAATGGGCAATGACTGCCTAGGAAGGAGTACTGCAGAAAGGGATCTGGGTGTCGTCATGGACCACAAGCTAAATATGAGTCAACAGTGTGACACCATTGCAAACACCATTCTCCGATGTATTAACAGGCATATTGTAAGTAAGGCATGAGAAGTAATTCTTCCACTCTACTCTGCACTGATCAGGCCTTAACTGGACTATTGTGTCCAGTTCTGGATGCTTCATTTCAGCAAAGATGTGGACAAATTGGAGAAAGTCCAGAGAAGAGCAAAAAGAATGATTAACCGTCTGGAATACTTGACTTACGAGGGAAGACTGAAAGAGCTGGGTTTGTTTAGTCTGGAAAAGAGGAGACTGAGTGGGGAAATGATAACAGTTTTCAAGTACCTTAACGGTTGTTATCAGGAGGAGGAATAAAAATTATACTCCTTAACTACTGATGACAAGACAAGATGAGGACAAGAAGCAATGGGCTTAAATTACAGCAAGGGAGGTCTAGATTGGACATTAGGAAAAAATTCCTAACTGTCAGGTTGATTAACCACTAGAATAAGTTGCCTAGGGAGGTTGTGGAATCTCCATCACTGGAAATTTTTAAGAGCAGATTAGACAAACACTTGTCAGAGATGGTTTAAGAGGATACTTGGTCCTGTCATGAGTGCAGGGGACTGGACTCGATGACCCCCTCAGGGTCCCTTCCAGTTTCTATGGTTCTATGAAACTATGACTAATTTTAAAAGTATCATTTTCTACCAAATATATTATTTCTCTTTTTTCAGGAAAAAACACCTGCCCTGTAGAAGGTAGCTGTCATTAATGCTGTCGACAGAAATATGGAGGCCTAGATACATAAAAGAAATTAGGTGCCCAAATCCTAGTTTTAGCACCACTGTAATGCACAACTCTGTAGGGCTGCGTCTACACTGGCAAATTAAGTCGACTTAAGCTTAGCTTAAGTTGACTTAATTGGCCCTGCGTCTTCATTACTCTTTGCTTAAGTCGACTTAAGGAAAATAGAGTCGACTTAATGAAAATTAAGTCGACTTTATTAAACCACCTTTCTACTCGACCTAAGGCTTAATTCGACTTTCTAAAGTCGAATTAAGTCAGTGTAGCCCTGGGGTAGCCCTAAGTCGACTTAGGGCTACCCCAGGACTACACCAATGCCCTCCCTGCTGGGGGGGGGGCACAGGGGGAGCCTGGCATGCCCCCCAAAGGGCAGGGAATGTGGGCATGGTGTGACACTGTCTGGATTTAGGGAAGGCTTTATGATATTATTTTCTATGGATATCTCATAAATGCTCTATAATCCATAGGAACTATGTCATGTTTGGTATCAATAGAAAGGTAGTAATTTGCTGGGAATGATTATATAGTTTATGTCTAGGAATTCTATTTCGATTAGAAGTTAAGAATTTGATGTTATATTCATACTTTAACTTGTGTCCTTCTGGACAAATTCCTTAGATGGGAGGGTGTGAACAACCATTGTCTCCTTAATGGCTCATCAGGATACTCCGTGGGACCATATCACCTGGCAAATTCCTTTACATTAAGGAGAGACCCTTCCGTCTAAGGCATTTGTCCAGAAGGACACAAGTTAAAGTATGGATATAACATCAAATTCTTAACTTCTAATCGAAATAGAATTCCTAGACATAAATTATATAATAATTTCCAGCAAATTACTACCTTTCTATTGATACCAAACATGACATAGTTCCTATGGATTATAGCATTTATGAGATATCCATAGAAAATAATATCATAAATGCTTCCCTGAATCCAGACAGCATCACACACAGGGCTCTGCCTTGCCAGGGTCCCTGTACCCCTTTTCCCCATTGTACACAGGGGGTGCCCCCCCGCCACCGTGGACCTGCCCAAGGTCCCCCTAGCCCCACAAATTTGACCTAGAGCATCCAGGGTGGACGCTGTAGGTCGACTTTGTAAGTTCTCCTTTAATTCGACTTTAATTTTAAGTGTAGACACACTAAGTCGACTTAACTAAGTCGACTTTAAGTCGACTTAGTTAAAAGTCGACTTAAAAGTGCAAGTGTAGACATAGCCTAGGTGCCCTCACGGGGCATTCAAATTTCCACTATAAAAGTTTCTTAGTCACCTGTCCTTTTGTAGTTCCCTAGAAATCTATGTTTCTGCTACTGCAGCCTGAGGGAGCCCTAACATCAGAATATCCCATAATCCAGTAATTAAGACACTCACCTGAGAGATAGCAGATCTCTGCTCAAATCTCTTCTCACCAAGAGTGCTTGAGCAGGGTGACTGCCACATCCCAGGTGAGTACCCTGAACACTGGGCTGAAAGTTATGAGAGTGGTCCTCTACTTTTCCCCACCCCGTCTCCAGGAGATGCTTCCCGGCAGCCCAGGCTTAGGTACCCATGAGAGAAGCAGGGCTTAGCTCACACATCTCATTGGCTCTTCCCAGTAGCTAGTGGAAGAGGCTCCCTGTCTAGTATGCTGGCTTTTAGGATTCACATTTTAAGGTATCTTTCTTCCTTTATTAATTATATATGGGTCTAGGCACCTAACTCAGGCTTTATGGATTGCAGTTCCTATGATTTTCTAGAAACCACAACACAGAGTTTTGCTAAGCCTGAGTCCTTTTGTACATCTATGTATAAGAAACTATGACAATGAGGACCAAATAAGGTAAGTATAGATAGCAAGAGGCATCATGGTTCTCTTTGGTTATACAACTGTGGAGATCTTTCCTTATTCCAAATGTATATTTCTCTCTCAGGAGCAGATGCTCAATTTTGGTTTAGGCGTAGAATTGTAAAAATGTAAGGCTGGAAGGGACCTTGAGAAATCATGAAATCCAGCCCCCTTCACTGTTGCACACCCAAATAAACCCTGATTATCCCTCACAAGTGTTTGTCTGACTCATTTTTAAAAGCTTCCATTGATGGGAACTCCATGAAGCCTATTCCAGACTTTAACTACCATTATAGGGTATGTCTACACTTGCAAGTTAGGTCAACTTAAAGACACTTAAGTCGACCTACAGAACACCGCATCCACACCTGGCTTTCGTTAAGTTGACTTAAACGCTCCCTTAAGTTGACTTAATAACTTCCACTCTTTAGGTCGACTTAACACTTAATTGGACCTGTTAAGTCGACATAAAGCTGTAGTGGACGCCCTAGGTCGACTTAATTCCCTAAGTCAACCTAGGGCTGGGGAGAAGGGAGCTGTGGCTCTCCCGGTGGAGAAGGGAGCCGCGACTCTCTTCTTCTTCCCGGCAGAAGGGAGCCATGGCTCCCCACAGGGACAAGGGAGCCACAGATCCTTAGGAAAAAGGAGTCGTGGCTCCGGGGAGAGCCAGGGCTCCCTTCTGTTGGGGAGCTGCGGCTCCCTTCTGCCGGGAAGTTGGGCTCCCTTTTCCCTAGCCGTGGCTCCCCCGAGCTGCAGCTCTCTGTTGACTTTCCACCTGCCAGCGTGGATGCAGGCAGTCTGCTTAAGTTTCTAGTATAGACTCTCTAAGTTGACTTAACAAGATCGAAACATGCCCAGTTTTTTTAACCTTTCCTCATAGGTCAGATTATCTAAAACTTCTAGCATTTTTGTTACTCTTCAAACTTTTTTCCATTTTTCCACATCTTTCCTAAATTGTGGTGCTGAGAACTGGACACAGTACTCCAGCTGGAGCTTCACAAGTGCCAAGTACAGTGGGGGCAATTACCTCAAATGTCTTACATACAACACTCCTGTTAATATACTCCAGAATCATATTGGCCTTCTTTGCAGCCTCATCACATTGATGACTCATACTCAATTTGTGGTCCACTGTAACATGCAGATCTTTTGTCAGCAGTACTACCACCTACATAGCTATTCCCCATTTTGTAGTTGTGCATTTGATTTTTCCTTTCTAAGTGAAGTACTTTGAACTTGTCTTTATTGAATTTTATGAAAAAAATTTAACCAAAACCTTTCACTTTCCTATGGGTACTCAGATTCCATTTAACCCATTTGTCTAATCCTGTGTGGTGACCTGGCTCTTGAAAGCCATATCAACCAATCCCAACATGACAGTGGTTTTCTCCTAGCTAACAGAATATTACTCAGATAGGGAAGAGTTTTAAAGTGGCAATACAATATAAAGATATTCCTTCTTCTTAGCTAACAGTGTTGTGCCTGTGAGCTAGGGAGTAGAAAAGAAGATATTGTCTAAAATATACTTCCCATCTCCACCTGAAAACTGAGAGTTGAGAAGAGCCTCCATTACCACTTCCCAGGTCATCAAGGTGCTAGAGAGATGACCTATTACCAAAAGCTTTACATAGGAGGCAGTGAGCATCTGCTGCAGCCTATATGTTGTGGAAGGCCCCTGGAAAGAGCTCTTCCTTTGAATTAAATCTTCCACCATTTTACAGACTTGGACACAGTATGCTCCTTTATTTAGTATGAGATAGACAATTTAGATCACACCTTAGGCTGACGCTCATCTACAGTATTTCTCTTTTGCTGGCATTAAATAAAGTTTTTTGTTTTTTTTTTAAATGGGCTGCAGTTTATCTCCAGCATCTGAGACATTCCATGCTCATGATAGACCAGCCATATATGTAACCCCTAAAGTGTCCATTAAGTCAATAGTACCATTTTGTATTGATTTTACAATTCTGGGGATCAGTTTTTAAATTGGACTTTTTTTTTACCTAATTCCTTAATCTTTTTTTTACAGCTACTTAGTCATGCATTATTAACAATTTCTCCATTTAGTCTGAAATTCTTTGATTGTAGTTAAGGCATTGTTTCATTTTGCACCTTGGTAGTAGAAAGCATTGCTATATTGAAATAAATTCAAGTCTCACTTTGGCAGCTTACTTTCAGCTAAGCACTGCTCAGAGTATTGTTTTTTTTATTGATAGGTTTTTCTTTTAAACACTAGCAAGACACCAGTGAATGAGCACCACTATTAAATGCAAGTTCAGCCGTATTGTATTCAAACTTAATTAACTTTTCAATCAATTTGAACTTTTGCTGGTTACATTTTAAAATAGGAGAATATTTAAATTAATTTTTAAAAAATCTCTTCATTGTTGCAAAATATTTATTAATTAACTTCTTTCCTCCATGAAAAAAGCTGGATAAAAGTGCAAAAGAATCAGTTTGTCAATAACAGTCAAATGTTTTACACTTGCTGCTTTTAAAGAAAAAGTGAAGTGAGGCACATTTTGTTTTCTTTTTGACTCCTGGTATACTTTTCTTTATATTTAGAAATAAAACCCATTTTAAGTGCTTACAATTTTCAGCCAAAACAGCTGAATTTGTGCAAGGTTGTAACATGAGCTGAAAACAATAAAAGCCTGTGCTAAGCTTTTTTAGAGCTTTATGTTCTAAATAATTGTAGAGAATAACTGCAATGTAATAAATCATCTAAAACTATATCTACCCCAAAATAACACTGTCTTTAGTACAAGTTCCAAAGGGGTAGCCGTGTTAGTTCAGCTCAGCAAAAGACACAAAGATTTGATTAGGTCATTACAACCCCAAGTCAAACCTCTGCGATAGATCATCAAGGATCTACCATCTCTCCTACAAGACGATCCCTCATTCTCTCATGCCATGGGAGGTAGACCTCTCCTCGCTTACAGACAGTCCCCCAATGTTAAGCAGATACTCAAAAGCAACTGCAGACCATATAACAGAAACACTAAGGCAGGCACATGTCCCTGCAACAAACCCTGCTGCCAACTCTGCTTACATATCTATACTAATGACACCATCATAGGATCTAATCAAACCAGCTACTTCATCAAGGGCTCATTCACCTGCTCATCTACTATTGTGCTATATGTGATCATGTGCCAACAATGTCCCTTGGCCTTATCCATTGAACAAACTGAGCTATGTGTGTCGAAAAGAATAAATGGACACAAATCTGATATCAGCAATGGCAATATTCAAAATCCAATAGGGGAATGCTTCAATCTTCCGGGTCACTCCATGAAAGACATGTCTTGTTACAGTACTCAAACAGGTTAACTTTAACTCAAAACTTCAAAGAGAAACTACAAAGTTAGAATTCATTTGCAAATTTGACACCATTAACTTAGGTTTGAATAGAGATATGGGCTGGCTTTCTCATTACAGTAATTTTCACTTCTCTCAACCTTCCCACCTTCTTATATGTTGTTTCACACTATTTGAATCAAAACAACTTGTTTCATTTGCTGAAATAGTCTGACCTGATCCTGTGAATTATACTTCACTGCATTAATTTTTTCCTCCCATACTGTAAGTTTTCCATTTTCAAGCATCTGACAAAATGCCACAGGACTCCTTTTTGTTTGTTTGTTTGTTTTTGTACAAGTGGTTTTAAAAGGTTTAGATTACTATTTAATCTTGTTCACCCGGAAATTATTTTTCAGCTAATAAAATTCCACTGTAGAATGGGAAGGGTAAAACTGTACAGAACTAAACTCAGATATGAAGTTCCTTAACTTTTATATTTATGGTTCGGTTCTTATCACTGCAGTAAATTATTCAAGGTGGTTTCATTTGGTTTTTTTTGTTTTTGAGAAGATGACCCAAATTTTCTTATGTATATCTTTTGTATGTGTAACACAAAAACAGTGGATTACAGTCTGCACATACCTATGCATGTGTGTATCTAGGCACACGTATGTGCAATTCAGATGTCATGCAAATGGACACTCCATTTTGTAAACCCACACCGAAATAAATAAATGTCTAATATAGAAATTTATGGCAGTGTTTTATTAGAGCTTTTGTTTGAACCTAGACCATTTCTATAATCTTTAACTTTCTCTTATTTTTATTATACTAATATGAGTTTGAACGTGTGGACTGACTAAGGTCTTCAAAATTATTTCAAGACATATTATGGGTTTTTTTTAAATATGGACTCAGTGCTACTCCAGGTGCAATTCTTCCTACGAATTAATACCAAGTCATCTTTTGAATAGAATCAATTTTTAAAAAATGTACATAGTAAAAAGTTAACAAATATACTATTTTTAGAAAAGTAATCTGTAATGGAAAATTCCAAGGTAGAAAGGAATCTAGTGAATGCATGGCAAAGGCACAGGTCTAAAATTCCAATGAGGGTTTTTTATTACTTTATTTTTTATGATAGCAAGAGCCATGGAAAGTCTGCAGCTTGTCAACACCACTGGCTACAGCTATGGACACTGTGGGATGCAGTACATTCTTTGTAGTAACATCAGCTAATTAATCTCATTATGTGAATGAGAAGATATAAATAGTTGAGCTGCCATCACAAGCATTTATTATTATCTTAAATCAAAACTAATTTCACATGGGCTGAACTTAAATGCTCTATTATCTGTTTATAATACAAAACCTAGGCTAAAAGGAATCAACTAAATAAGAACCATATTGCAGACAAACTGTAATATACATCATGTCATGAATGCTGCAACTTTTTGTTGGTATTTACTGAATCTTTGTTACATTAAACTAAAGCATCACTCCAGCATTACAGACTCAAACATCAAATAAAATATTTTTAGCCTTATCAAAATTGTCTGTAAAGATTAATATTGTGTTCTAATAATGACCCAACACTTAGCATTAGAGTTGGTACTTCATTATTAATCCTAAATTCAGTCCTAAATAGTGGTTTTCAAATTAATTGAGGCCAGGGGAATGAGACAATTGTATACCAGAGCAATCAGAGGAAGCTTGCCAAATGCTGAGTCACCATCTTTTGTAAACTGTCAATAGACTTCACCTGCTGCCATTTCAAGGTTGATGCTCAGCACAAGGCAGAATCCCCCAGCAATTTAGACCAGATAAAATATATAAATAATGATGAACAAGTTACGTTCCTTGGTAATCTGTTCAAGTGATGAATTCTAACAGTTAAAAATCTGCATCTGATTTTCTGACTTCAGCTTCCAGCAATTAGACCTTCTTATGCCTTTGGCTATTAGATTACCGTCCTCTAATGTATCTTCTATCTGCAAAGGTAGTTTTTAGAGCCTCAAACTTGTTTAATCTATGGTTTTCTCACTAAACAATATCAGAGGGGAAAATGCTTCTTTTAATACCAGATGGAGTATTCCTATGATCACTTTTGCTGGCTCATGCACAAAAATATATATCTTGCTGATGAGGACAACTAATGCTGGTCCAACTTCACTCATTTGGTGTAATTTACAAAGTAACTTTCTATTGCTAGGACATAATTTTTTTAGCTTTCAAGTTATGATTGATGAATTTTATGGTAGGATGGACAGAGTATTAGACCACATAGAAGAACCACCCCCCAAATCAGTTATCTTGAAGTGAATTCCATTTGCCAATTTGCTCTCCTCTTGGGAATTTTCCTTGGGCAGCAGATTTGTAGGTAGTTTCTATTATGATAAATATATGATTGTAATTAGCAAAAGATAAATCTCACAGGAATAAAATTAACTCTTAGCATAATATACTCATACACAACTCAGAATCATGCTCCTCATTCTGACCCACCATTTTTAATACGGCAGCACAGTACAGTATTCACTCCAATTCTTTTCTTATTGGTGTTCCATCCTCCACATTGTGTTGCACTGTTGTATTTCTAACTATTGGACCACTGAAATCGTCAAACAGAATTATTTAAAATGATGAAATCAATGTAATCATTCTTAAATGTAATGCAACTTTTTTCCATGTTTACACAATCTCACTGTCTTTGTACTAAGGCCAACACTGTGGATTTAGAATTTTCCTATGGATCTGAATCTTGTGTGGGCTGGTGTTTCACTAGGTAAACTGTATCATTCAGATTTACTAAGAGTCCTTCCAGTATGTTTTTGGGAAACAGGGATGATGGCTAAGTAATAGTTGTCTGTTATCTGAGGAAATAAACTAAATTATAGCAAGTAGATTGAGCAGAATCATAGGAAAAGCTTCTTGTATGCAATAGTGGTCTCAGAAACAGTAGAATGGCGAAAAGCAGAAAACAAGTTCAAAAGCACACAAAAAAGAGAAGATGCTTGGCTGGTAGATTGGTGAAGGGAGGAAAATCTCAAGAAAAAGAAGAATTGAGTAAGATAGTCTGATTATCTATAAAATACCAGTTAAGAGAAAATTACAGGATCTACAAAACTGGCATAGGGGATGGGGAAGAAATATTCACATCTTCAGTCAATGCAAAAAGAATGACACCAGCCAAGTTAAAGCTAAACAAACCTGAAAGTGGTGTGCTTACCCATAACATTATACAAATAGGAAGGAGAAGAGCATAAAAACTCTGAGGTAAGTACCTACAATTTCTGCTGCTCTGCTTAAACAGCAAGCACTTTATAACATATCCTATCCATCTCTCCAAGCAAGCTAAGAACTAAGAACTCAAGAAGAAACCAACTCATGGAAAATCTACCCAAGCTTTGACATGAATTTGTGAGACATTAGCTAAGGTAAAGTTTCTACTGTCCTGTAGGGAGGAGTGTAGGTTGCAGAGTATACCAAAGCTTGAACACTAATTTCCCCATGTAGACACCACTGCTGCAAACTAGTTCATGTTAATATAGTACTGGGCTCACGCTGCAATTCACATCTGAATAATGCACACTATGATGCAGTGTAGACCAGCCCTTCCAGAAGGTTACATATAATAACTCTCATCATGATTTTATTGGTATATAACATGTTGTTATAATTTAAAATGCTAACATTTTCTTCTGTTAATCATCAAATGATTAGACCATGTATTCCTGGAGAGGGTCAGAGACTCAACCTTGGTAAACGAAGTAAGAGTGGGATTTAATTCGAGTTAAGATTTTTAATATTCATTAATTGGCCTGTCTTTAAACAACTCCTTACATAGCTTTCTCTAAGTAACTGATTTAAATACTTTCTTTGATTTCATAGTATTTAGTTAAGATTCTTTACTTTGCCCAATTAAAAACTGTTTAGGTTATCAATGATATATCAAATGAGATCTACTTGTCCTTTAGAGCAGTGGTTTCCAAACCATTAGTCAGGACCCAGTACTGGGTCACAGATCCTCAAGTATTGGGTCGTGGTGCACCCTGGAAAAGACTGGAAAGCATTGCTCAAAGATGTAATTTTTGGGTCACAGGCATAAATGTTTTTTTTCAGCTGGGTCCCAAGAAAAAAAGTTTGAAAAGCACTGCTTTCGAGAATTCTAGCCATCTACCATCAGGGCTGTCCCTGGGGGGGTTGAATGGGGCGATCACCCCGGACCCCGCGGGTACGTGGGCCCCACGCTGTCCTGCTCCCAGCAGGGAAGTGCGGGGCCCGCGCGTGTGCCGCAGCCCCTCCTCCCACGGTTGCCCCGCTGCATTTGGCACCCAGCTGAAGGCAGTGGGGTGGGGTGGGAGGGCTATGCGGGAGGGTTACGCTCTGTTAAAAGCTCCCCACAGAGATGCATACAGAAGAGATTGTAACAGAAGTAACCAGTTTTGTGTTGTCTGGTTTAATGTTTTCTTTTCCTTGGTTTAATAATAAAATAGCCACCAGCTAACAAATGTGATTATTTTGTAGAGTTTAAGCCATGGTGTCCTGAAAATACAACTTCCAACTAAACTTGAAAGGTACTTCATGTTGGCTTTAAAGGAGATGGTGAGCTACTATATACATGTTCTGTCATTGTCTATTACAAATATTTAGATTAATCTGTGCCATTTGTCACAATCCTTGTGTCTTCTGTAAGTTAATTTTACTTATTATACATCCCCAGTAATGTGTATGTATAAAACCATGGTATGTAATATCATAACTGAAATGTGTTAAAACAAATACTTATCTATTTCTATAACAACAGTATTAATAACACAGATTAGTGCACCAGTCTCTAGGCTCAATACCAATCAAACTTTTAAATCTAATGTAATTTTCTTATAATTAAAATACATTCATCACTCTGAATTGTCTACTAAAACAGAACATTTTCATGGATATTTCAGCAAAAGAAAATGGTTAAACAAGCTTCATAGCTTCAATAAATTAAATATGTTCAGAAATTCTGGCAGGTAGTTTACAAACTTGCAAATAGAATTATTGAAGTTCTGATCCAGGAAATCACTGGAGAACATAGTCAATGTCTTCACTAGGACAATTCATGTATTTAATGTAATGTTAATCTTTTCCTGAATCAAGGCCTAATTGATACAAAAAGCATGAACATTCAAAATGCTGAGTTTATCCTCCAAGGTGTTAAGAGCCACCAATTCAATTACTAGCAATTTGAGATGAGGGGATTTAGCATCATCAGAAGAGATATTCAGGGTTTTTTGGATTTTTTTTAACCGAATATCTGCACACACATGTGTAGAAATGAGGGCCAGCTCATGTATTTTCAGGCTATGGTTCCTGCTGTGCTGAAGTATACTTGTAGATGATGCATGCTGTTACTAATATAAAAGGGCCCAAACTGTCTTTCTCTGGACACCTAGAACTCCCTGTGAAACCCAGGTGCACTAAGAATGAAGGATTGATGAGCCATGTTAGCACATTACACTCAGAATTTTAGTCCCATGAGCCCCACTATATGTCAGTTGGTGTGGAAAGCAAATACCTCAGACCAAGCCTTGAAAATGTCACTCCAATTTGAACCTCACTGTGGATTTGTTCCTTTTTCTCACAGGTGACTATATTTGCTTTTGTTTGCTTTATGAATAATTTAACAGCTTTCACAAACTCTCATAACAGATTCCTTTTTTTTCTATCATTTCTACTACTACTGTCTACAAGTATTTGTAATGGAAATTAAAAAGATTTTACATTTCAGTTATTCTATATTAATCACAGAGAAGAATATTAACTATAGCCAGAGTATATCAGGATATTATAATACAAAACCAATATACACATTTTCAATGACCTTCGTAATTCATGTAACACTACACACTACAAACCCTTCTCAATTAAAAAAATATTTAAATGCCTTTGGTTCATTATGGTTTCCATGACTGGCATAGCTTCAGGCTAAATTTAGATGTTCAAGCTTTGTGATACAGGATTGCTGTACAGAATGAGAACACAAGGGGAGCAGAGAACCAAAAGAGAAAACCTATTTCCAGACCAGCAAATCAAACTGTGGTTACGTCTTGTCTGATAGAATTGTCTCATTAGAGACATCAGAGAAGATTGAATTTGATGGCTAACCTCCTATTGACTGCCATGGTGCAGGGTCAGGCTCACATTTTATATGTGAGAACAGTAAAATAAATAGTATGAAACAAATCTGTGAACTAAAACAACAAACACCTAAATGCTAAAAATCTAGTCACTGCCTATGTAGCCACATCTATTATATTTTAGGGGTGTGGATATGATCTATGTATTAAAGGATACTGAAGCTCTTACTCACACAAGCAGTCCTTATAGAAGATTCTATGCTATTAATAATATTTTAATCTCTTCTACTGTTGAATGACAATGAATGTTCATACCTGTGATATAGAGGAATAGGTCATCATTTTATCCTTGCACTTCCTGTGTTTTATTTTTTCAGATAGAGTGAATTTTTACTTCTCTTTTCTGGCCAAAAGTGTAGTGCCAGCCAGTCAGCCCTCAGCTTATTTCTCAATGATTTGAAACCAGAGTATTCCTCCAATCCCTCCTGTAGCCTCAAAAATTGAAGGTGCGGGTGCCTTTTCTGAGCCAGAGGGGGAAGAAAACACCTGACCCCTTTAAGTATTGCAACCTTCCTTTCCTTTTGGGGTTAGTGCTCTGGGGTTGATTTGTTGGACAGGAAGTTGCAGTATGAGCCTAGTGGCTCTTGTGTATGCAACAGGAATGTTTGTAAGTCAGGTTTTAAGAAAGCTGTGATTGTTTGGTTCAAAAGCTGCATCCATAGATGATGTGATTGTGGATGCAGGGGGCCTGGCCCAGGCGACCTGGGAGAGGTAGGGAAAAAAAAGTTACCTAGCTGTAACTGTTGTTTTTTGAGATGTGATGCAGATGCTCTAGGCACCAGAGAACTTTGCCTAGTAGTATCCATGGGGTAGAACTGATGCCCAGGGGTCATATATCCCCTGCCCCTATCCATAAAAGGGTAGTGCTACTCTGGCCACCTCAGCTTCTATGCACCAAACCTCAGAAGAACAGACTCCGATTCAGAGGAGATAGAGGGAGGATTGTGGAACCCATGTCTGCATCATATCATGAGGAACAACAGTTATTGGTAAGTAACCATTTTTTCTTCTTTGAGTTAATGTAGTCTTGTATTCCATGCAGGTGACTCACAGGCAGAGCTTGCAGGAGGTCAGACTTACAGTTTATTTAAAGAAGGACTGCAGGATTGCCTTCCCAAAAGATTCCATCTGATCTGGCTGCCGCAGCAACAGCATAATGGTATGCACAGCGGACTGAGTGGCGTCCTGAAAATCTCTAATATAGAAATGTCATTTAGAAATGTTATTGATGTCAACTGATCTTCTGTGGAATAAGCTCATACTCCTTAAGGAGTGTAGACTGGGCTACTTGGCATGCTGTCATGATATAGTAAGTTATACACCTGTCAACTATCTGTGGAGAGACTGCTGGTCCCTGCATTTGGTCCAAATATGAAACAAACAGACGAGGTGGGAAAAAGAAAGTTCCAGTTCTATCCAGATTAAAAGCTTAGAATTAAAAGCCTGACATTCAGTGTGTGAATTTCCGAGGTGAAACTGGGAAATCACCTTTGTTAAAAATGTTGGATGTGGCTGCAGGGTTATTGTGTCTTTGGGAAATTGCATGTAAGAAGGCTCTGCCATCAAAACATTCAACTCACACATGCTCTTTGCAGATGATATTGCTGTTTTTCTGAACAGAAGAGAGAAAAAGGAAGTTGCCAGAGGCACTAACAGAGGTCCTAAGGGACCTCTGTTAAAATGGTATAAATGTTGCTACAGTGGTATAAGGTCTCACAAAGGAACCAGCTCTTTAACTAGCGGGTGGAGATGAGTGACTCCTTTCAAAAACCTCACTGCCAGGGATTTTGAAAATAGTAACTTCCCATGGATGTGTGGATGAAATACTGAAACGGCCACCAGGTGCATGCTCAGTGAACTGTATTCATGATGAAAAGATTGAATATGTAGCAGCAATTCCAAGCCGGCATCAGTTGAAACCCACGGGCTACTGACCATACCAAGAAGAACTTCCACTTGGCTGAGTAGGCTGCCCTGGTGGAGGGATTCCTACTGTTCCTAGTGTTAAGCAAGACATGATGGACTGCCTCTGAACATCATTTCTCCTCCTCATCTAACCATGCCACATCAATGCCATGGAATTCAGGGGGCTGAGTGCTGGACTGCAATCATTTAGAGACCCCCCGGGTACTTTATATGTTTTGGGAGTATATAATCTAGCCACAGAGGCCACTATAGTCATTAGCAGCAACAGCAGCAATATCTCCCACAGCTTATTTCAGACAGTCATCCCCTCCTGTGCAGCAGCAGGACTACTGCAGAAAGAGTCATGGATCCCAAAGGAGAAGGTCTTTTGGTTATGGGTTTAACCAGCTGCCACCCCCCTCAGCCCATTAATGTTTAGCATCTACCCATTATGTTCAGGACAATAATCCAATGGTGACCTTTCCATTTCTGTCCCTCCTGTGCAGACACAGGTCGCTCACTTCTACAATGTTTTAATTACAATGAACAGCTGAGTGCTAAGCACCCTCAGAGTGAATTATGTCATACTGTTCCTCTCCATTACTCTCTATCCCCATATCACATAACTTTTCAGGAACCTCAAGCAGGTTCAGTCTCCGCTGGCTTTGGGAGCCAGTGAGGAGTATGGATGGGAGTAATCCTTGGTAGTCCCCAGGCCCAAGGGAAAGATGAGACCTATTCTCAAACTTTGTAGTCTCAATAAATATGTGAAATATATGAGATTTGTATGGTTACCTTAGCAACTCTCTCTCCCATCTTGACTTACATTTGCTACTCTGGACCTGCAGTACATTTATTTCCACATAGCAATCCCTCTGAGCCACAGAAAGTGTCTCAGATTTTTTGTGGCTGGCCAACAATTGGTCTTTCCTGAAACAAAAACCCAGTCATCAGATGATAAATCTTCAATGGTAATTAACAGTTCATCTACTCAATCAGTATGCGAGATGGGCAAAATTTGGGAGCCAGCGAAGAGGTCACAGGGATACAGCCCATTTTGTGGGAGGATATTGGGTTACCTGGCCTCCGCTCTGGTCACAGGTTAGGCTAGTGGAGAGGTGGTCTTGATCAAAGTTATTTCGGGTCAGCAAGGGAGAATCCAGATAGGGCTTTGGAGTTTAGGTGGGGAAGGTCAAGGGGAGAAATCTGACACCTTGGCTCTCAGTATCAAAAAACTAATGAAGGTCTGGGTAGTGACTCATAGAACTACAAGAACGTGTGGGACTGCACTTGGCCCAGTCAAAGCAGTAGACTGGTTTAGTGCTGATGGCAGACCATTTTTTCTTTTTTTCAAGGCAACTCCCTTCCCTATGAAGAAAGTTTCATTTCCTGGTGCATTAAAGCACATGTATTATTGAGGTTTCTTTGGTGAACTATGATCCCATTTGTTCTGGAGTGCATTGCTACAAACACAGCCCATCTTGTACTAGGAGCCCAATGGATTCTGGCTATCAGTGTTGGCATCCAAATGCATACAAATGTGTGGGAGCCTCTGTTGGGGATGACAGTTTAGTGGTATAAATGTGCTAAGCTCTTCCTTCTAATCCCTTCTTTCAGGATCAAGAGTATGGGTCACAGGAATCAGTGTCTCGGTGTGTGTGCAGAATACCGGGTGACTCAGAAATGAATGACATTTATTTGGTGGAGTGGAGATAATTCATGATGTAAATTAGAAGTGGTTTAACTGAACTGTAAATAAAACCTTATGCTAACTTCTCTTCTCAGTAAATCCCTTTGCAAATAATTTGCTTTAATTAAAGTTTACTTAACAGGGAGAATCTAACATTTTAAGCCATAGTAAAAATACCATGGATAGCAGTTATACATATAATATTATATAGCATTTGCATTGCAGAACAGCTGAGACACCAAAAGCTATTTTTACTAAATGAACAGTATGTTTTTTAGATATGAAATGGAGCATTTAACAATTGCCAGAGGATAAATCCAGCCTTGATTAACATCATTTATATAGTTACTAAACAGTCAATTTGTTTGCAGCTAGCCCAGGTATATTTGAATCAATTTATTGCACAGTACTTATTTATATACTCTATTTATTCCTTTAAGGCTTGATCCAACTCTATTAATTTTAATAGGAGTCTATTGAGTTAAATAGGAGCTACTCAGATGGTTATTTAGTACCATTGTCAATTATTTAAAAATTCATAGTAAATAATTAAGTAAATACAATAAAATGTTAAAGTACTATATATTGGACTCCAACTTAATAATTTAACCACCTAAAGTATTTAATAATTTTTAGTTACTCAGATTTTCTCCTAAGTAAAATATTTTAGGGATTTATTGAGCAAAACATATCAGAGACCTAGGTAAAATCCTGGCCCTAGTGAAATGAATGGCAGAGCTCCTACAAATTTCTGTGAAGATTTCATCCAATGTTTACACATATTTCTGACTTCAAAAAGTGGCCACTCTGTGGGAGCAATTTAGGGGCGGAGGAGTGAATTACACTAAACAATAAAATGGACTCCTTCTTTATTTGCTGTTTATCAGCCAGGTTGGAAACTTTCAAGCTCAACTCCTGCAGACCCGCTACTGATGACAAATCCCCACTTGACACAAAGGGAGTTCCCTAACTGGAAAATGTTGGAATGGCAATGGACATAAATCTCTCTGTTCAAGGCAATCAGCTTTTGACTAAATAATATCTGCTTTATAACAACTTTAAATTACTATGGCTCATGTTATTTATGAATGCTTATCAACTATCTTACAGTATTTCCAACATGTCTTGAAGAGTTTCCTTGAAAAGTTCCCCCAGAACAAACACTTCCCTTGTTCCCTTGAAGAATCCCCCCAGAGCAAACACTTTGCAAGCAATGGGCATCTTGTGTCAATCAGCCAGAACTGAACATATTAAATTTTGCAAAGTATCTGCTAATCCCTCTTCCTATGTTCACTCACTCTGGCACAACAAAACCTTTTTCTTTCCTCGTATTTACTCCTGAACAGTGTCTGTTCGAGTCAGAAGCTGGGACAACAAAAGACAAATACACCTGCTTCAGTCAATAGAAATAGTGATTACAGAAACCAAGATAAATGCTGCTACAGTCACATTCCTTTACTCTGCTTCAACTAAGAACTCTCTAGGTCCTAGGACGTATACAATATGGACTTCTATGATTAAAAGATTAGAAAACATGGGTTATAGTGATAGGCTCCAGGAACTCAATCTATTTCTCTTGACTAAGAGAAGATTAAGGGGGTCTAAAAGTACTTACATGGGGAACAAATATTTAATAATAGGCTCTTCAATCTAGCAGGAAAAGGTATAATGAGATCCAATGGCTGGAATTTGAAGATAGACACATTCAGACCACAAATGAGGTTTAAATTTTTAATAGTGAGGACTTAGTCATTAGAACAATTTAACAAGGGTTCTGCTGGATTTTTCATCACTGACAATTTTTATAGCAAGATTGACTATTATCTACAAATATGATTTAGTAATTATTTGGGAAGTTCTATGATCTGTGTACACAAGGGGTCTGACTTGATGATTACATTGATCCCTCCTGGCCTAACAACCTATAAATCTACAATACAGAAGATTGAAATTCTCTCACACCTACCAAACATTACTCACATATTGGTATTTTTTATCACATCCTTCTTAAAATTCTGGTCAAATTAGGAATGAACAATTTTATATGCTTATATTCAGAAGTTATATGTTTTCATCTCTTATCTTATTATATAGATCCTACCCCAAAAAATCCTCCTGGTTGAAGATAAATACTCATTTTCCATGAATATTATATCCTAGTTTTCTGAAAGTTAATTAAAAATACAACTAGATTTCAAATCTCATTCTGGCAGCCATTCGCTTAAACTGGTTAGACCTAACTTGTTTGAGTATCAAAATGAAGATTTACACTCATTTTCCCTATTATTAACTTGTATGGCAATCTTAAATTTACTAGTATCCAAAAACACTAAACAAGTTTTTGCCCTGAAATTAGAAACTTAATTTTATCTGTCTTTTACAAATGTGATACTTCATCTTTCTGTACATCTAGGTTACTATTTCCCTCCCTGCCCATAATTCTAAATATTTTATTCTAGTATAAGCTTCACAAGTTATGAACTCAAATGTACAAAATGAAATTTAAATAAAGAATGTATGAAATATTTCCATCAAACATTAAATACCTATAAATCATTACAAACAACAGTTGAATTTTGGAAAAAGTCTAACAATGTGAATTAAGTTTATAGCTAATGCACACAATGGGCCACATGCTAAACTTGTGCCTATTGGCGTACCTCCACTGACTTCAGTGGAGGTACACCAACACATGCCTGCTGTGACTCTTGCTAAGGGTTCTGGAACATTAGAAGAAACTACATAGAAAGGGGAAAGTGATTCACATGGAGAATAACCTTGGAAATGACTCAACGAAAAACACTCTCTGTTAGAAAGACAACAGAGTCTTGTGGCACTTTTAAAGACTAACAGATTTATTAAGCTCATGCGATTAATAAATCTGTTAGTCTTTAAAAGTGCCACAAGACTCTGTTGTCTTTCTACAATAGACTAACACGGCTACCCCTTTGGAATTTGACTCTCTGTTAGGAAAGGAATCAAAAGATGATGCACGATACATGGGCACAATATGCAGAAGTAGCATGAAAACCTGAGGAGTAGAAATCTGAGGACATGTCCTCACTGTTTTAGGACTGCTTTAATTGTATCGATTTAGAAACAGATTTATGTAAAGCAGTATAACCTTCTAGTGTGGCCACAGTTATACCATTATAAAGGGCTTATACGGGTATAGCTTATTTTGATAAGTCTAAGTTTAATAGTCTATACTGTTAGGACTTAGCTACCCAGGAAGTTACCGAGCAGAAAGCCAGGATGTGAATCTGCACCGTGCCAGCTTACCATGCAATAATGTTCCATGCAGTAATGTACCATGCTGATATCGCTGTCGTAAATGCAGCTTGGTGTACTAATTGAAAACTTTTTATATCAAGTCATGCTCGGAGAATTTCCCTGTGGTATAACAGAGTCAACATAAGTCCGTAAACTCAGCAAGCTGGTGGGCTGTAGATTCCCTCCCTGGCGTGGCACACGGTAATTTTGCAACGTAGACAAGCCCTTATAATTAATGCAATACAAAACCTATCTATAAAACAGTGCTGAATATCAGTTGATAAGCATCCAGTAAGTGCTCCCCTCCAACCTGTCTCATAGGAAAAGTGCTTATAAGCTAAGACACCATGGGAAAACTTTAAAGGAGCCATTGAAAGAAATAAGAGCTTCAGAATCCATACAATATTTCAGACTAGTCACAACTTGGAAGTTGGTCTCCTCATCAAAGGGTTACACAAGATGTGTGGTAAGAATTTGTTTCAAGAACTTGAGTTTTAGGAAAATAAGCATTTCAAAAGTAAACTTGTGGGATTTTTGCTAATTCTTGTGAGACCTTAAGAAGCTGGACTTCAGAGCTAAAAATAATTTCATCTACAAGTTTCTTTTTTACAAGTACAAGTAGGTTGTCTTAAGAGAAACCCTAAAAGGAGTATTTTAAAGCATTTCAATATTTTAAAATCAATTCCTTTTAAAGTAGGGACAAATTTCATCTCCCTTTGAACAAGCTGATGGATTTAAGAGCTCTCTGAACCTGAGGTGTCCCTACTCAGAGTATATGTATGCATGATCATTTGATATTACCTTTGAATGCTCAGATAGCCAGTACATTTTGATGAAGTATAATCTCTTTTCATTTGAGGGTTATATGTTGTGTATTTAGAGAATTAGAGGTGCTGGAAGAAATCTTATATCTGATGCCATTTATTGTAAAGAATTATTGTTGTATTATTGCTTAGCTTTAATCATAAGCTATATAATTTTTTTGCAAAACTGTATTTAGTATTTCCTATATGCCTAGAATATCTTGCACATTCAGACTTGACCCACAGATCCTCTTTCAACAGTTAATTATATAAATTATCTGCAGTGGATGGATAAAATTTATTCAAAATAACTAAGTATCTTGATTTGAGAGGATTGTCTAAGGTAAAAATTTTAATGGGAAAAGAACTCAATGTTAAGATTAGTAAACAAATGTTCCATGGCTCAGTCAAGGAAGGATTATCAATATTAATTTAATACACATATTAGTTATGAATATTAAATAAAGCTATTAGTCTAATCTAATTTGCTACTCTCTCCCTAAAATCAGCTGGCATCCTCTGGATTTGTAAATTTGATTCCCCTCTCCTTAATACTTAGAAGTCACTAAAGTCATCCACATCATCTAGACATGCTGTCCTTTTCTACTCTCAGGCGTAATATTACAAACACACATTTTACACGATTGTTGGAAAGAAGCTGATGCAAATTATGTTTACTGGGGGGGTAGGAAGGTGGTTTGGATTAGTTTCCTCTGCTCTTCCACGTGATAAGCAAGCTCTGCACAGACAATATTAGTCTGTATAGCACATAGGCCACTGAACTATTAAAACCAGAAGGAGGGATTGACTAGGAGAGACACATGAGGACAGGAAGCTAACCTTTACCTCAAGTCAGCAACAGAATGACTTCTCCTTTTCTTGTCTTCCATATCCAATTTCTTTTCATTGTGCCTCGTCTTGTCATCTAATTCCCATGATATCCTTCCTTCTTTTTTGCCATCATTTTTGCAGATCTCTAAGGACTTTGACCTTTCCATAGTCATAACATGCAGGCATGCAAAATTAAATGTAGATAACTCAAATTGAAAATAATGAACTACAGATGCTAACTGTAGATTCACTTGATGAAACACTTTTCAACATTATATTAAAATGACTGTAAATGTCAAGAAGAAACATGAGAGTAACCAACTGCAAGTTACATCTGAAAAGGAATTATGGGTTATTTAATTTTAAAGATTTCATGCAGTAGGATCTGACTCATTATCAGTATATGAGAAAAAGGAAAAACATCTGTAAAAGAGGTATAATGTTCTTTAATGGTCAGAGTCTGCAACATTTACTCATGTGACTGGTCCTATTAATTTCACTGAGTTTATATGCACAAGGAACAGTTACATGAATAAAGACCTGGTTCTGCAAAGACTTGTGCATATGAATAACTTTAATCTTGAGAGCACTTTCATTAAAATGAATTGGTTTACTAATTTATGGTAATTTAGTCATATGCACAATTCATTTAGGATTGGGCCCAAAACATTGAAGAGGGTAAAAAGGTGACTATTACTGATAGTATCACAAAATTCAGTCTTAACATAATGCCTGGTGCTGCAGTTCTGACATGAAATCTGGCAGTGGGGCTTGAATTTTCCTTTGATTCCTCTCATTAAATGAAAGTTTCAGGAGTATAAGATACTGAGGAGATGATTCTCGGTTTGGAAGAATAGCAATTCAAATTAAGAATTTTTTTTTACAACACTTTTGGGAAAATATCCATATTTTTACTGAATTTTACGTTATAGTTATTTTATGTTTTGTTCATTGTACTGCCATAGAACAAAAGTCATGGCTGGCTGCTTCTACTAGAGGCCAATTCTGCATGAAATCTGGATGAGGAAGGCTCATCTTCTTGTCCTAACCAAAGTAACCTGGTCTGGTTAGGGGTCTAATCTTGACAATAATTTGCCACTGGATTTCTACTAAGAACTGGTGTTCACATTATAGACTTTAACACCAGATAGCTATTCTGAGTTGAGATTTAATTTGTTTTTGATTGGCCCCAGCAGGGGACTGGACCAACAGCTGACCTGGCTGGAGAACTATGCTAGAGAAGAAGCAGACCTCTGTAGAACCAAGACATTAGAGGGGTGCTAGTGAGGAAGAAGCCCTGTAATGCCACTTTCTCACAAGAAGGTGCACTCTGATGGTGAATGTAGTTCCAAATAATTAAATCTGGCTCTTAAAATCATAGATTCATGATAAAGGAAATCAGATTTTAAAAACCTACTGTAAAAAGCAAGACCGACTTCTAGAAGTAAAAATTAGTCAGCTTAAACAGTCCCCAATCTCAACTCTGATTATGTAATCAAAAAGTTGCAATGGAGTCAATTGGCTTCAGTGAAATTACTTTCATGGGAAAGGTGAGCAGGATTTAGCCTCATATCCAGGAGAAATTGGGGAAAACTAAAGATTTGTGTTCCAAAGTGTTTTAGCACTTGTGGTTATAAATATAATACAAAGAGGCTGTGTTTGAACAAAATGGATACAATGAAAGGACATAGAACTGCTGATTCTTTTGCCATACGAACTCCGAAAAGTGGAAACCTAACAGCTGAAAGAATCTGTCAGAACTTCTGCATAAGTCCTATTTGTACTGTAATAATATCAACAACTTTTTTTTGTTAAATTATGGCCAAAACATAGCAAAGTAAATTAATGAATGCTTAGCACTGCACAAATACATATAAAACCCTCCCAATCTGCAGGGGGCAGTGTGTGCATGCATGTGCTCACATACACAAGTACATTGACATCAAGACATACTGAGAGAAAAAAGTTGAGTTAACGTACATATGGATTTATTGGTATAATAAAGAGGTAAATTCAGCAAAAATGATTTTGCCATTAAAGTTTTGGGTTGTTTTATTTACAGAATGAAATCCTTCTATGGAAAGTAAAAAGTCTGGCAACAGTATGGGAAACAAACTGACACATTACCATTTATGTGCATTCTGTGGGACAATGTTTTTTTTCTTTACACAAACTCAGGAAACAGCCTTTCACTTATGCAGTTGTTTGACTGCTTTCCATTTTAATGCCCATTCCAGCCATGAAATTTCCTTTTAAACTATAGCTGGTTGAGTTTCCTCTCTAATAACCTTACTGGATCTGAGCCTATTAGGTGGAGTGCTCTTTCAGCTGTCTTTGATCTTAACAAAAATAAGCCCCTTGGCCATGATACTGCACAGAACATTTTGGGCAACACTGGCGTGTGCAACACAAACTAAGACATTAGATTTCAATGGAGCATAGCATTTCAACACGTTTAATTTCAAGCTTGTAAATACAGGTGCCATTTAAGTGCTCTGCTGGATTGGAGTCTGAAAGTACTAATCTTCAGCTTGCTGCAAGTTTGGTTATCTATTTGCACAAATATGAAAATGTGCTGTTGTCCAGTCTGAATGCTATGTTTTGTCCATTTAAATGGTTAGATGCCGAGGTGAAAAGAATATGTTCATTTCACAGATGATTTAGGATGATTGTGTGTGTTTGTATAGGTGTGTGTATTTTCTTATTCTATATATATATTATATGATATTATACCTAATATCATAAATATACATTATATAATATATATTTATATTTCTTGGTTTATTTTTGTCATTATATTTTATTTTTACACCAAACAAGAGGAACTGATACATTTAAAATGGCATTGTAAACTCACCTGATTCTGCCCCTAGGACGCTCGGATTGCTCTGACATAAAGCTTGTGCTGCTGAGGCGTGAGGCACTGCTGGTACGGGAAATGGCTGACACATCACTGACATCACTATCTGATGACTTGGCAGAGACGTTGTCACAACTTCTGTACTGATCTGTTTGTATGTTATACTAAAGATTAAAAAAAGGAAGTGTGAGGTTTCTTTTCAAAGTGTAAAATGTACTCAGACAACAAATGATGTGGATAACTCTTTTAAACCCCTGAGCTATCAAGAAAAGTGCATATATTTACAATCATAATAGCTTGAAAAAACTGAAAATGCTATGGGGTTCTTCTAGGAATCAGGCTCTGTAATGTATGGTTCTGAGAAGACAGAACTGAAGTGCGATGGATGGAACACTAGAATTTCCATTTCTTATTTAGTACACCAAATTATGATTTGTAGAAATAAAATGTTTTCTTTACATCTAGACTTTTCTATGGTACCCACGTATCTAGCTAGGGCCCTTTGGAAGCTTCTCTATATGCCAAAGATAGATACAGTGGATATAATAAAAGAAGATTGTGGATTGACAAATGCATTCTCACTATCAGAAAGTGGCAAATGAGTTGAAATCGGAATCCTTAACCGTACTCTGAAAAATGGTACTTTAATAAATAGGAAAATTGATTGGTTGACCACAATCATTTTGTGATCTATTTATTTATTACCATTTTGAGAAAATGCAGGAAAGAAAAAATAATGTTTAAAAATGATATTGAAGACATTTGGTCAAAGAATGATAAGGGAAGATAAAGCCTCTTTTAGCCTCTGAATCTGAATTTTCATATTACTCCATCTAATTTATGTTATCACCCTTTGATTCTCAGTCCTCATCTGACATTATGGGAAAGCAATGAAGAAATTTCCATCCTGTAAATCCCTTATCTGCTTTTCATTCTGGGATATTGCCAAAGCAGGACTTCCTTTTTAAAAACTGCAAGATGAGCCATGTACAGGGTTTCTTTTAGTCAAGTTTGCAAATCCAGCCTGTTGAGATCAGGTCATGTAAAGATGTTAATCTTCAGATTTCTGACAGAAATTCACAGTATGGGGGGGGGGGGGGGGGGATAGGAGGGGTGTTTGTTTGTTTGCTTGGCCAGCTCAGCTTCTGAGTTTCTGCTTTTATATTCAAACAGTGTTCTAACAACTGCATTGATCTGCTGAAATAGTCTGACCTGATTCTATGACTTCCACTTCCTGCATTTATTTTTCTTCCCATTATGTAAATTCTCCATCTTCAAGTGTCTGACGAAGTGGGATCTCTCCCACAAAAGCTCATGTGTTAAATAAATGTTTTAGTCTTTAAAGGTGCCCCAGGACTCCTTGTTTGTTTTGCTGAACTAGACTAACACAATACCCCTTTGAAAAAATCACCAGAGCAGTATCCTTCCTTTCTGCTTTTCATTTGCTTCTGCCAGATACCATCAAAGTTTTCCTTCATTCATAGCACACGTTCTTAGTATAGCTGCTCAGTGACCACTGACACATGATACTGCTCATCCAAAACTAAAGTCTCTCAATGTGTTTTGACCATAAAAAGTCTCTTTTGTGCCATGTTTTCATATGTTTCTATCTCCTTAAAGAGCAGCAGAGTGTTCTCTGATCTCAGGAGCAGCTCAAGTGTGTTGGGTTTCTGGACTACAACCCCTTTATTGTTCTTTCTGGAACTATGTGATTCCATAACTTTTCTCAAAATTGGGATTTGACCATCTTTCCTCCTTTGCCGTTTTTGCTTCTCTCTCAGTATACACTGATTGTATTCCTTTCTTTCCATTGTTAATAGTAGGCTCTGTGTTCCACAATTATATATACTAGAAGGAATGCCAGACCAGTCAAGTATGGTACCTGTTGCCTCTTAGTACTGTCAGGGCCATCCCGTGGGGGTAGTGGGGCCCAGGGCCAACTGGCCTAGGCATGGCCCCGCCGTGGCCCCCCGCTGGAGGGGAGGCTGGCTGTTCCACCCCCCCAGGGAGCCAGCCCGGGTAGGGAGGCTGAGGACGCTGGTAGGGAGCCAGCTCCAGCCCTGAAAGTGGGGGCTGCCGGTGGGGGTGCCGGCCACAGCCGGGACCCCAGGCTGCTGTGGCCGTGCCCCAGCCGGGGACCTGAGGCCGCCGCTGCCGGCGAGGGCTGCCCCTGGCCGCATGGGGCAAGCCGACCCAGAGGTGGGCCCCGGCCACCTGCCCCGCCACTGGGCCTGCCTGCTCTGCAGTCCAAAGGCAGCGGGGAGCAGGGAAAAGTGTAACCGTGGGGCCCGGGGCGATCGCCCTGTTCGCCCCTCCCAAGGGACGGCCCTGAGTACTGCCCTAAAAAAAAGGAGGTAAGTGTGTCTGCTGATTCTCTACTATTCTCAAGTGAAAGAGGCCAGCATTTTAAAGCAGATGGTTCTATTCCTTATGGTGCAGGGGCATAGTTGAAATGACATCCATTTTGCCATAGATTTATTACAACACATATAGCCAAAAATACCCTTCCAAAACTGAAACCCTACTGAAGACAAAATCATAAGCCACTGTAGAAAACAATATGTCCCAAGAATGATTAGCTTCCACTCTCTGCACTCTCCTTCTAACTGGAGCTTTCAAGAGTGGTTCCAGGCTAGGAAATTGTTGACAAGGAGCTCAAGAGGAGTCTGCGGACTTGGAGCCAGTGCACAGAGCCTCTAAACAGATGGCTTGTTGTCTCCAGAGGATATCTTATGATCCCTGAGGGTCTCAGAAACTGTATGGGGACTGAGTCGTCTGCAGGAGAAGACAAACCTAGGTGGCCTCCCCAACAGAAAATTCACTGAAAAAATCTGTGGGAGATCCTCAGAAAGCTTTCTCCCTCTCTGGGCTATTCCCTACAGGTTTGGTTCTCCCCCAGGAAGGAGCAGTGAGGATTCAGAATTGCAATTAATAGGCTCTGCAAATTAAAAAGTCCTGTTCAGTTTTTTGTGAACTTTCTACAGAAAAAAAAATAAAATCAGTAAATTCTATTGTTACCAATTAAACATCTTTTTATTATACTTGAAAGGGTATTTTGCTAATATAGAATAAACAAAATGAATGACAGAAAAAGTCATATTCCATCCAGAAAGGCCAAATTCAAACAATTTTTTAAATGTTATTTTTCTCAGTTAGGGACTGGAGTAAATAGTGCTTCCCACAACAGATTTAATTTGAACTTTTCTCTGTGAATATTATATTACTTCATCTAACTATCAATCAGTGCGACTTAGGTAAATAACATTACACTAGAGCAGGATACATGGCATTGCCCAACTACACAGAAAAGTGTGATGGACTGAAAGAGATCCACTTATTACTATCATTTAAAATTTGGTAGCAACACCCATCAGAGATCAAGGAGCTGTACAACCACACTCTAGCCTGCTATTCAGAGGTACCTCAATCTTTGTAAGTGCTATAATTTTTTCCTTATTCAGGCATCTAAAATGTAAGCTAGATAAAGGATAAATCTGCTATTTAGAAAGAAATTATGGTGGTTTGCTTTGAAGGGAAGTACACAGTAATGTAGACACATTTTATATTGCCTTGTAATGCGCAGAGAGCATTTTCCAAAAGAAGTCTGAAGGAGTCTTTTAGTCATCTAGAATCCCAATTCATTTTAAGCTGTTTCAGTGGACTCCTCATCTTTTTAAAAACACATCCATATAATTATTTTTTCTTAAAATTCTAAATGGCCCAAAATCCAAATAATCAAAGAAATATGTCTGTAAAACTTCAATAAACTAAAGCAGGAGAATTTTTTGCAACAATTATATTTCTCCTAACTACTTTGTGGTGCTTTTATTACAAAATATGCTGGTCATCCCAGAAGTACCTATTTTTCTGATAACAATTGCTATGCAGGAGATCTATTTTTAGTCATTAATAGTAACAAAGATGGGAAGTCCATACCTTCTGCTCAGTAAAAGCGTTAGTTATAGCTCCTTTTCTGGGTCATAAAGACATAGCACTTTTTCAAAATGACTATCCAAAGTGTAAACTTGTACTGCAGTTATTTTGTTCACATTGTCACCTATGGAGTAGCTCACTCCTGTACTATGTCAGTGAAAGTAGAAATAGAGGGTTGATGAACTGCAGACACACTAACTTCAGTAGAAATAATATAGACATAAACTAAAAGAATGTTTTTTGTGGATGTTATTCCAGATCTGTAATGACTAGGGGTATTAATATTTTATTGGTTATATGTCAAATTTCACAGACCCTTTCATTAATCTTTCAGTGGGGTTAAAACTAATTTCTACTTCTTTTTCCCCACTCTCCTTTCTGCTATATGATATAAAACAGCTTAGGATTTAGCTTCAAAGCAGGAATCCCAGGGCCTTCCACCCGATAAACCATAATGGTTAGTATATACACCAGCCTTTATGGAGCCTTTCTGTGGCATGCAAAGCTCTGAACACAGTTGCTCAGTTCTTATCCCTACCATATGGTTTCTGTCTATTATAGGGACTTGTATGATCCCCATTACATAGTATCTGAGAGCCTCACAATCTTTAATGTATTTATCCTCACCAAAAAATCTCTGTGAGATAGAGAAGTGTTGTTATCCCCATTTAACAAATGATCACCTGAGACACAGAAAAACTAAGAGACTTGCCCCAGGGCACAGAAGTCTCCCAAACCCCAGGCTAGCAGCCTAACCAGGGAGTCATCATTCCTTTCCTTGAAGACTTAAATTGTAGACCAGAATTTATGTAGCGTTATCCTAAAATAAATCCACCATTAAATGTCATATCTCCTTTTTTGGGTTGGATGTGACAAGCTCTGTAGCTTTCCTCAGATTAAGTCTTAACCCATGGATTCAATATAAAGTTTACTTTAAACAACATGTTTTCAAAATACTCAGTGTTAACTGAGCTACCAGTGTACTTAAATATTGAGTGGTGTCCTTTTAAGCAATTACTAAAAAGGTCCCATCAGTTGCAATCTGGAATAAACACTTATTTTAAAAATGTGTTGTGGATTGACTGGAACAAGAAAAGCTTTAGCGTTTATGCATGTGTTCAGTATATAATATTTGTAATAAATGCACATTAAGATCCTGATTCAAATTCTTCTTTCACACCTGTGTAAATCCAGAATAGCACTATGGAAAGTCCCTGTGATTCTCCCACATGTAACAAAAACATAACAGTAAAGCAAATGTATTACAGTAGATCTGGGCACAAGAGCCCTACTGATATATAGGTAATGAAGTGGGAATGAGTCAAAGAAGTCTTTAAACTTTTTTAAAAAACATTTTCCTTTCATTAGATTCACAGCACCATTTTTTGTTTCTTTAAAATTTTATTTTATTTTGTTTTTGAATCCTTTCATAAAAGTTATGGAGTTTTTCCATTTCAGCTGAAGCAAGCAAGGAGCTCAAGCAGCATGTACATGATTTCCAAAAGAGCTTGAAAATCAGAGTATAAGAGTCAATAAAGGAGAGAGAATGTATAGTAGTCCTAATGCAGAGATTTGCTTATTCACAGTATTCAGACTGTGATTATTCAAATACTTACATGCTGTCTGGTTAATGGCTGAACACTGTGTATATGAGAAACAACCATACAGTGAGCGTAAGAAACCCAAATTCAGAATGTACAGACCTGCATATTTGGAAAAATGTACCAGTTATAGCACAGAACATAAGAATGGCCATATTAGGTCAGACCAGTTGTACATCTAGCTCAGTATCCTGTCTTTTGACATAGGCTGGTGTCAGATAAGGTGACCAGGAGTCCCAATTTTATAGGGATGTTCCCAATATTTGAGGCTTTTTCTTATATAAGTGCCTATTATCTCCCACCGCCTGTCCCAATTTTTCATATTTGCTATCTGGTCACCTTGGTGTCTATTGCTTTGCACAGAATGAACAGAACAAGGCAATTATCAAGTGATCCACCTCCTATCATCCAGTCCTAGCTTCTGCCACTCAGAAATGAAAGAATACTGGAGACGTTCATAAACAGAAGACTATTCTTTTGGGATGGACTTCCCCTGAGTAGGGAGGGAAATGGAGCTCTGGGAAGGAGATTGGCACAACTGATTAAGAGAGCTTTAAACCAGGAATTTGGGGGCAATGCCTGGGAGATGCCTGGGTAATCTCCGCACCTGATTTTAACTTTGAGAGGGAAGAAAGTGAAGTAAGAAAGGACACAGCAGTGGGTAGAAGAATGGACATTAAGAGGAAAGGTAGGGTAAATACCAATCTATTAGGTGAGACTGGTGGTAGAATGACTGGACCAAATTGGGCGAGGAATGTGAGGGAAGCCAAATAGCACAAAGATGTTTGTATATCAATGCGAGGAATCTGGGTAACAAAGGAATTAAAACTAGTGCAGGAAGTGAAATCAGATATTACAGGGATAAGTGAAACATGATGGAATAGTAGTAATGACCGGAGTAAGGGTATTGAAGGGTATGTGCTGTTTAGGAAAGACAGAAATGAAGGCAAAGGTGGTGGAGTAGCACTGTATATCAATAATGAAGTAGATGAAATAAATTAGAAGTGATGAATAGATATGACAAAGTCTGTCTGAGCAAAAATCACATTGTGGAAAAAAAAGCTACTAGAGCTTCCCTTAGGATAATGCTTGGGTGTGCTACAGACTGCCCGGATCTGATTTGGATATAGATAGAGATTTCTTTAATGTTTCTAACCAAGTTAATATTACTGAGAATTGTGTGATTATGGGAAACTTTAAACTTCCCAGATATAGACTGGAGAACAAGTGCAAGTAATAATAACAGTGCCCAAATTTTCTTAGATGTCATAGCAGATAGATTCCTCACCAAACAGTTAATGAACCAACAAGATTTGGTACTGGTGATTAGAGACGACGTACTAGAAGAGCTAGTTATAGAGGTTCGAGCGACAATGAGCTAATTCAGTTCAAACTAAATGGAAGGATAAACAAAACTAGATGTGTGATGAAGGTCTTGGATTTCATAAGGGCTAACTTTAAAAAACTAAGGGAATTAGTTAGGGAAGTTGAGTGAAGAACTCATGGCATTGCAAAAGGTAGGTCATTTCAGGCCAACCTGATAGCCATTTTTGAGAAGATGACAGCTTTTTTTAGACAAAGGGAATGCAGTAGATCTAATTTACTTAGATTTCAGTAAGGGAGGGGTCGGCAACCTTTGCCGACCTGTGTGCCGGCCACTCCTCCTCAACCCTCAGCTGGTGCTGATGGCCAACTCGTGGAAAGAAGCCAGCTATCCCCTATCCTGGCCCTATCCCCAGGCACGCCATGGAAAGAAGGTGCCTGGAGTGACTCTCTTTGGCAGCGGCACATCACAGAGAGGAGCTGCTCTGGGCGGCTTCTTTACATGGTATGCCTGGGGCATAGACATGGCAGGGACCTCTGTACTGCAGCCGCCCCTGAAAGAAGCAACTTGGAATGTCTTTTGGTGTCAGGAGTGGCAATTTCTGTGGCACCACAGAGGATGCTGAGTGCCGCTCCAAATGGGCTCGTGTGCCACTGTTGGCACGTGTGCCGGGAATTGCCTACTCCTGCAGTAAAGCATTTGATACAGTTCTGCATGGGGAATTATTAGTTAAATTGGAAAAGATGGGGATTAATATGAAGATTGAAAGGTGGATAAGGAACAGCTTAAAGAGGAGACTACAATGGGTTATACTGAAAGGTGAACTGTCAGGCTGCAGGGAAGTTACTAGTGAAGTTTCTCAGGGATCAGTCTTGGGACCAATCTTATTTAACCTTTTTATTACTGAACTTGGCACAAAAAGTGGGAATGTACTAATAAAGTTTGCGGATAACACAAAGTTGGGAGATATGGTCAACACAGAGAAGGATTAGGATATCATATAAGAAGATCTGCATGACCTTGTAAACTGGAGTAATAGAAAGAGGATGAAATTTAATAGTGGTAAGTGCAAGGTCATGCATTTAGAAGCTAAAAATGAAATTTTTGCTGTAAGCTTGGAACTCATCAGTTGGAAGTGACAGAGGAAGAGAAGGATGTGGGAGTATTAGTTGATCACAGGATGACTATGAGCCACCAATGGGATGTAGCTGTGAAAAAAGTTAATGCAGTCCTAGGATGCATCAGACGAGATATTTACAGTAGAAACAGGTAGGTGTTAGTATCATCATACAAGGCACTGGTGAGACCTCACCTGGAATACTGTGTGCGCAATTCTGGTCCCCCATGTTTAAGAAAGATTAATTCAGTCTGGAACAGGTGCAGAGAAGGGTTATTAGGATGATCCGTGGACTGGAAAGCCTGCCTTATGAGAGGAGACTGAAAGAGCTTGGCTTGTTTAGTTTAATCAAAAGAAGGCTGAAGAGACTGTATAAATATCAGGGAAGGAAAGGAATTATTTAAGTTTATCACCACTGTGATCCAAGAACAAACGGATATAAACTGGTCATCAGGAAGTTTAGACTTAAAATTAGATGTATGTTTCTAACCATCAAAGGAGTGAAGTTCTGTAATAACCTTCCAAGGGGAACATTAGGGGGAAAAAAAACCCCTATCTGGCTTCAGAACAGAGCTGGATAAGTTTATGGTGGGGATGGTATGATGGGATAGCTTAATTTGGCAATTAACTGATTTTAGACTACTAGTGATAAATATACCAATGGCCTGAGATGGGATGTTAGATGGGGTGGGTTCTGAGTTGGTGCAGAGAATTCTTTTTTGGGTGTCTGATGGGTGTGCCTTGCCCACAAACTCAGGGATTAGCTGATCAGACACAGGATGCAAATATGGTTCACTTTGGTTTAAAAAAATGGGAAGGAATCAGTGAATATCTGGGAACCAGGCAGGGGTAGGAGAGGCGGCCAAGCACTTTACTGGTGCCTTTCTGTGGCAGATGTCCAGGGAAGATACTCAGTTTAGAAGGGATATGGTTGCTGGATCTAAAGAAGATTTTGAAGGAAAAACATCTCTTAAAGAGGCTGAGTAATAGGGGGATTGGGGCTCCTACATCTCATCAGCAGAGTATGAAACCCCTCCCCCCCTTTCCTAGACTCCTTTAAGGGAGCTGAGGAAACGGGTTTGGTACTTTTACATCTGGAATGGTGAGAACTGGCCCTGTTCTTTCCTGCACTGTACTGTTTGTTGCCAGTTACTCCCACATGTTATAAGTGAATAAAGTTGCACACCCATTGTCTCCTGTCTTGTTTCTGGTGTGGCTGAAGAATGTAACTTGCTACTAGACCTTAAGCATTTATAACAGATTAGATCATATATTCTGTGCAATAATCATATTAATGCCAGAGGTGGATTAGGAGCCTCGGGGCCCCTGGGCTCCTCCCACCAGTGGCCCCAAGCTGGCCCTGCCCCCAGAGCAGAGCAACCAGATGCACTTGCCCACCCTGTCCCTAGGGGTGGACCTGACATCCCAGGGACAAGGCAGGACCACAGAACGTGGCCTCTGGGCTGCCTGATCCCCGGGGGCAGACGAGACGGTTCAGGGGTGAAGTGGGAGTGTGGAGCCTTGCCTCTGCCTTGCTGGCATTGGGTGGGTGGGGGGGGCACCCTGGCCCAGAGCCCCTGGGCATGGATCCCGTAGGCTCATGTGGTAATCCACCCCTGCTTAATGCATAAAGTGCCAATATTACTCAATCAAAAGCCACAATACAATAGAGCAGGAGTTCCCAATCTTTTTGGCTTGAGGGCCACAGGGAGCATTTTTACAACCCTGAAAGGCCACTAGTCTCCACTACTGGGCACCCCCCACGTACTGCAGCCAGATGGAAAGAGTTCAGTGAGGAGGCTCTCTGATCTCTCATCTATCTGCATCGGTCTTTTAGCCCCATGGAAACATGCTCCGCCTTAGGCAGCAGCTCCCTTCTGTAGCCAGCAGGAGGGGAGTAGTGGGCCACTTTGAGAGCCCCCATGGGCCACTTTTGGTCCCTGGGCCACAGGTTGGGTAACCCTGCAGTAGAGACAAATGTTAAAAATAACAGATTTAAAAAAAAAATCAAACAACAGGTCATAGTGTAAAACTTTATCCACCCATCTATCAGGATTGGGTAACACATGATCATCAGCGTGGATGTTCTATCTGATTTTAATCAACTGGAACGTTAAACAAGTGCATGTTAAAGGTATTTTGGGTTTAAAGTTCAGCACAAATTATTCATTTTACTTACAACTGTTTTGTTGCACAGCTTCTTTTTAATGACATCAGGGGCCCAAGAAAGATAATCCTTTCACTACAATAGACGGACACCATGCTTCCTTTAAAATGTGATAGTATATATTTAAAAATTCCTTCTTAACAAACAGTGATGTAATAAAATTCTTTTAGTTTAGCACCTAAATGTTTAGGGTTTAATTTTGACTTCAGTTACCATATGAGATTACACAGAAAGGAATTTGAAGGGTTGACAGGAAATGTCAACCAAAACACACGATCCTTTTAGAGACGATGTAATGTAAGAAGTGTTTCACTGTACATCAGAAATATGCATTTATCATGCCTGTGATGAAAAATTACACAAATTGGGTGTGGTTACAGCAGTGTGAACCTCTTACTTCAATTGTATATGTAGTTAGAAGAAACCAACTCTGACTGAAGCGTAACCTGCAGCTGTGAACTAACAATGATTTGACAACAACGATTGTGTATGGAGTGCCCAAAGAAGTTAGCGGGAACTCTCTTCCCTTTATCTGGAGATCCACAATTTTTAACAAGCTACTACTTACGTTGTGTTTTGAGTTTCTGACTGATTGGGACAGGTCACATGGGACACATCACATAGTATTTTTCCCATGTCCATGGATGACTAAATCTACTCTCATTTATCTCAAATCTACCTCTATAATGTAAACCCAACATTTTACGCAGAAAGTACAGCTTTTTTCATGATGATTTGGCTGGAAATATTCAGCAAAAAGGGTTATAGGACCAGCATTCTCATTTATTTGACAAGTGGTCTAGTGCATTATCTTCTTTCTGGGAATTTTTGCATTTATCTCTCCTATTTTTAATGACAAATTATATCCCAGTTATACAAATATTCCCATATTTGAAATGCCCCCTAGTTCAATTATACTAAGTTCTAGACCAAAATTCACAAACCTAAATATGGATTAAGCATGTGGCCTGATTTTTCAAGGATAAGGACCCAGCAGTTCCCATTAACTTTAATTTGAAGTTTCTCTCTTCTATGAATACTTCTCAGTGTATTTTGGATTGGAGTTGGGGTTGGAGTGGAATGTCCATGTTTGTGGCACAATTTTCCTGCAAGTTTTGAAATGTTTGATGCTTTTCTTGAAGCCCTCATTCGTGTAGTGAAAGGGAAAATCCTAGCTTTCATAGTTTTTAATAAAAATAAGTTCTAGTCCATGGTTATGAAGAAAAGCTTTAAAATATGAACACTAAAGGCTCAAAAGCCAGAATGCAAATAAAAGGAACCAAAAATACATTCTTTATCTCATGAGTCTAAAGGCCCTATACCTCATTTTTGACTAGTTTATAGTTGTCAGGATGGTAATACTGTGTACTTACAAATTCCTACTGTGTCCTTTTAACTTCATACTGCCACTCTGTGGCTGCTCAGAGTAAGCGAATTATTGTTATATAATATTCTCAATGCCATACTTGTTGGAATGCTTCTAGAACAGCAGCAGAGTGGTTGGTCTGCCCTTGATAGTCTGATATTTACACTAAATAAAAACAATACCATCTCTCTAAAAACAAAGCATAGGGGCTACCTCTAAGCACTCTCCCCCAGAACCTCAAGAAGCGTCCTTCCAGCTTCCATGCCGAACAAGACCAAACAGCTCCAACAATTATGCACAAATGGACAGCTCTGCCCTCTCTATGGACTGGCTTGAAAAAGACGTAACAGAATTCTACAAGCCATTTTCTGTGTTTTAATTGAGGCCTCTTCAGCAGAAAAGTCAAATGGCTGTGGAAGCACATATACATATCATGAAGACAATTTGACAAAGTTTTAATGCAACAATTATACTTTTTTAAGGAAATGTCTATCTCAGAAGAAAATTCCATATTTCTGTTAGAAAAGAAGATCAAAACTCTACTAATATTTGACTTGTACTGCAAAAGCAAAATCATTTTATGTATTTCTAAGCACAAAAGATTGTGTCTGTGGCAATATTTGGAAGCAAAAATGTTCCCCTACACAAGCATCTGCAAAAATATTTTGTATTTTGTAGACCCATGTTACATTATTTTGAAAACTAAACACTTTTCAGACTGTGGGTCAAAGTAATATAATAAAGCTGTGATTCAAAAAACTTCCTTCAAAATGTATAAACATTATGTCCTTAAGTATTAGATAATATTTTAAGTAGCCACGTTACTCCTTGACCTTTGCAAACAAAATATTGTTTTAATACTACAAACTTTACCTTGGTATATTGCTCACGCTCATATTCTTGGCTAGAACCAGACCCTGTTGTCTGATTATAACGGTGCACTTTCATTTTCATCTGTCGTGTTTGCTCCTCCACTACTAAGCTTGCTGTAAAAACACATAATGGAAGCCTATTAAAAGTGGTGACAAATTTCTAAAGAAATAAATGGTTCAGCAGCAATTTTGATCTTATTTCCATCACAACAAAACAAAGAAATATGCAAACAATACAACAACAAGCAGGGTGTAAACACTGAACAGAGGTACACTATTATTAATAAAGCAAACATTTGAGCTGTCTAGAATCTTTACCTGAAAAGTGAATAGGTATTTTGATTTTCCCTATGCTATCAAGTTAGTGCAATACATATGAAAAGAGCAAAATAATTTAAATTGATAGACTGAACTATAAACTAGTTAAGCCCTCCAGATGCAGTGGATAAACATATGTCTTTCTAACCATATATTTGTTGACTGTGGAAGATGTTATTGTAGTGTTCTAAGCTTTCCACTGAACAGATATTAAAAATATGAAAATAAGAAATTGTTAAATCCTACCATTATCTTCAAGTATTGTAATGCTTTCCTATGACTAAAACATTTATAAGAAGGAACAATTTCTGCATCTGATTATAAAACATACAAAATAATTTGCATAATTTTTGTTTGCTGTGCCTCATGAACCTTAGAAATACAGTATTTGCTTTCAAATATTTCTTTTTTTGCTAAGACATAATATAATAATAATGAAGAATTTTTTTTGCATTTCTCCTTTTTCCATTGTAATATTTTGCTGTTTTACAAAAAAACCTAAGAAGTATAGTATTATGAGAACATTCTCTTCTTTCAACTGAAAACAGTTAGCACATTTAGTACTAAACATGTTTGCAAAAGGAACATACCTTTTAAAAGCTAAAGGAGGGAAGATGTGAAGGCGTGTGTGTGTGTGTGTGTGTTTGGATGAAAGTACACATTCATTTCATTACTTCTTGTTATTTGGTGGCTGTTGGTATAAAAAGGTTCCTCAACTCAAAGAAACTGCTACATATCTTAAAGTGTTATATATTCTGCCACCCTTACTTCACAAGCAGTCCTACGCCAATCAATGAGATTACTCTCAGAATATAATACTACGTAATATGAATACAAGTGGTAGAACTGGGGCTCAATAAGGTTACAGTGGTTACTATATTTAAGATTACACGAAGACGTCCTTTATGACTGTTTTTTATAGGATCATAAACTTTCTGCAAAAAAAATCTTTGTTTCATCTGAAATGGTTTTGCTTGGTCTCAGAGCAAAGAACATTTTTTTATTTGCAAAAATCTGCGCAAAATCCTTTCTCCTGCTTTAGAGTTACATGTCGGTTTATAAATATATTTTCTGATATAAATATGTTCATTTCTTTTTTATACACGTCTCTCTCAAATAAAGCTGAATTTTATAAATTAAACATTTTCAGATGGCTACTTCCTAATGAGGGTTAATACCCAGAATGAGGAGGGAAAACAAAACAAAAAACAAGAAACATTCAGTTATAAGTCACTGAAAAAGCCAGTTTTTCAACAATAAGGTCTGAATTTCAACTAAGTTTAAAATTAATACACAATGGTATTCGGAAATCTGCACTGTGAACTCTTTATAAGCTTGAAAGCTTGTTGCTCTCAGCAACACAAGTTGGTCCAATACAAGATATTATTTCACCCACCTTGCCTCTCTGAGGCTGTCATATGTGTGGCTTTATGTTGCTATTTCCTTGTGGAGTTGTATACATATCTACATTTTTTTACTTTGCAACTTTAGAAATATATAGAAATCAATACGAGGGTCAGCTGTTCAAAACTGTTCACAACTTCCCAAGTGATTATTGTGTACCTACCTGTCTACTGCATTTGCAGGTGTAAATCATGGAATGTCTATACACTAGTTGGCTACAAACAAATACATAAGTGCACAGTTTTGAAGGCCACACTGCAGTGTTTTTGTATCTCTTTCTCTCCACTTTTATTTAAAATGCAGGAAAATTAAAACAAATTACATACATGTTCTGTTATAGGCATAATTTTACATTCTAAAGCAGTGGTTCCCAATCTTTTTGGCTCAAGGGCCACTGATATAACTTGGACAGCCCTGAAGGGCTACTGGTCTCTGCCAGCAGGCCCCAATATAGCCAGACAGAGGCTTACTCCTCGCTGTTCTCTCATCTCCCTGGCTGCAGCATGTCCTGTAGCCCTCTGTGCTCCACCTGGGTCCCTAGGCATTGACTCCCTTCAAGAAGAAGGAAGATAAGTGCACTCCTCTCTCTGACTCCAGCAGGTACCCCAGTACCTAAAGGACCCAGGCAGAGATCTTGTTCTCTGCTGGAGCCAGGAGAAGGTAGCATCAATCTCCCATCCCTTTGGCTGCAGCAAGAAGCCTGCACCGGTCTTTTAGCTCCACAGAAATGCACTTGTTTGGGACCGCTATAAAAACTTTGGCTCAATATGTGTAATGTGCACAAATAAAGATTTCTCTAAAAAATTACTTGTTTCCTGAAAATTACACTAAAGAGTTTATATTTGATGATATATTTATTAATTATATTATTTGATAAAGAGTATGTTATATAAGAAACAGTATTGCAAGGAATGTGTACAAATTAATGTAGCTGAGGCTGAGCAAGTATTGAATCCTAACTCTTCATTTCTTGAGTTTTCTGTGCTTAACTGCACAAAAACATCACACTAATGTAGTATTTTATATAACTTCTTATAATTATATAAACTTACATAAGAACCATCAATGAGAATTGTGAACCGAATTAAAATTGTCAAAGAAATTTGGTTTCGTGCATAATGTATAAAATGATATTAAGTGCCCTGATTTGTTATTCTCATATTCCTAAGCAGGAAATGTATAAAATACACATCTTATACTTAAAATACAACTGTAATACTTTGTACCTTGTCTGCTCTGCATAAACAAACATATACCTGTTATGCATACAACTGAATGTTCTGGAAGGATCATAGAATCATAGAATATTAGAGCTGGAAGGAACCTCATGAGGTCATCTAGTCCAACCCCTTGCTAAAAGCAGGACTACTCCCACTAAATCATCCCAGCCAGGGTTTTTGTCTAACTGGGACTTAAATATTTCCAAAGATGGAGATTCCATCACCTCCCTAGGTAACTCATTCCAGTGCTTCACCACCCTCCTAGTAAGAAAGTTTTTCCTAATATCCAACCTAGAACTCCCAAGCTGCAACTTGAAACCATTGCTCCTTGTTCTGTTCTCTGTCACCACTGAGAACAGCCTAGCTCCCTCCTCTTTGGAGCACCCCTTCAGGTAGTTGAAAGTTGCTTTCAA
Source organism: Pelusios castaneus (assembly GCA_007922175.1). Lineage (NCBI taxonomy): Eukaryota > Metazoa > Chordata > Testudines > Pelomedusidae > Pelusios > Pelusios castaneus. Next base: position 1,525,251 of record ML685883.1, read on the forward strand.
ATCCCCCTCAGTCTTCTCTTCTGTAGACTAAATAAACCTAGCTCCTTCAGTCTCTCTCCATAAATCATGTGCTCCAGTCCCCCTAATCATTTTCATTGCCCTCCACTGGACTCTTTCTAATTTGTCCACATCCTTTCTGTAGTGGGGAGTCCAAAACTGGACACAATATTCCAGATACAGCCTTACCAGTGCCGAATAGAGGGGAATATATGCTGGATGTTTAATTGGATGTCAAGATTCAAGAATGTTATTTGACTGTGTAACTAGTTTATTGGAAAAGTGTTATTAGGTAACAAAGACATTACATGAATGTACAACTGCATCTAAGAGAAATATGGTGTGTACTTTTTACAGTTTGTGTATGTACAGAGATTTGGGGGTTTGGATTATTTTTAAGCAATCTTGAGCATCATGAATATACATACATTTATCTATTAAATCAGTTGAGTCACAGCCTCTAATCTCTTCAGCAGTTAACAGTAACACAAAGTAAGACATACTACTCCAAAATGTGGGTGAAATCTTAGCCAGCCTCAGGTCAACAGGAAACTCCCATTTACTTCAATGGGACCAACATTTCCCCCTCCATTTTCATTGGTGGAAGCTGCACCACATTAAGGCTGTGTCTACACTGGTAAATTAAGTCGACTTAAGCTTTCTTAAGTCAACTTAATTTACCCTGCATCTACACTACAGTTTCCTTAAGTCGAGTTAAGCAGCTTGCTTAAGTTGACTTAAGGAAAATAAAGTTGACTTAATTAAAATTAAGTCAACTTTATAAAACCTCCTTTCTCCTAGACCTAAGGCTTAAGTCGACTCCCTAGAGTCGAATTAAGCCAGTGTAGATGTGGGGTAGCCCTAAGTCGACTTAGGGCTACACCAATGCCTTCCCTGCTGGGGGGGCGGACACACAGGGTGAGCCTGGCATGCCCCCCCACAGGGCAGGGCAGAGCCCTGCCCACCCTGCCCCTATGCCCTGCCAGGGTCCCTGTCCCCCTTTGCCCCATTGTACCTATGCACAATGGGGCAAAGGCTGAGCCCCCTGTCATTGGGCAAGGAGTGCCTTCCCTGCCCCTGTGGACCTCCCCTAGGTCCCCCTAAACCCCTAGAAGTCGACCTAGGTGTCCAGTGTGGACACTCTAGGTCGACTTTGTAAGTTCCCCTTTAAGTTGACTTTATTTTTAAGTGTGGACACACTAAGTCGACTTAACTAAGTCGACTTAAAGTCGACTTAGTTAAGTTGACTTAGTTAAAGTCGACTTAAATTACCAAGTGTAGACATAGCCATAAATCCCACACTAAGGGCATGTTTGCATTGCAAAAAAGGTGTGTTCTTAACTCTGGTTAGCTAATTGGAGTTAAAATAGCAATAAAAACAAACAACTTGGGTTCTAAGTGGGAGCTTGGGGGAGGAGAACAGGTCAAACTCAACCTACTAACCCAAGTTAAATGGGAGTTGCTATATCTTCATTGTTATTTTGACCTGAGCTCGCTACCATGGGTTAGCTACACCAAGTTAAGAACATACCTTTTATATGCATTGTAAACATATCTTAAGTCTCATCAACAGCTGGTGACTCAGTCAAGAATCAATAGTATAACATGCTAGGAGAGGGGAACTGCATTAGGAAACTTTAATTAGAACTGCATGGTTAATGCTCATTTACTTTTCCCAAAAGGAGGCACACTTTGACAGTTCTGGCTGTAGAATTTCACGGACAACTGTTCATAAGTCTAAAAATAACAATTACATTAATTGTTTATATATCTTGATTACATTAGATTCATTTATCAGGATTTTTGTGCACTTTGGAAAAAGCTATGGCTATTTATTTATTTTGGGTCCCATTCCCACACAAAAATATAACAATTATTTTCGGCCTATGCATGTATTTGATGAGCCCTCACACGGCCTATTTCAGCAGCTGTGGATGTCAAATCCAGACATAATTCAAAGTTAGTCTGTTAGCTATGGGGACAATTTTTGATGGAATTGCTGAATTACAGCTTGGTTCTTCAGCCCTTACTCATGAAGTCAAGAGGACTACTCAGATTGAAGTTACAGGTCTAGGCCCCAGAGTTTGTATTATAAGGTATTATCCTGGGTAAATTGTGTGAGAGCTGAAGAACCATGACTCATATTACTATCAGGACATGCAGGAGCATAAAGATCGATGTGTGAATTAATTTAAACTGTCTGGTCTCAACTTTAAGATATAAGGAGGGAATGACTCCCTATGTTCCCCAAATGGCCAGATATTAACTGTGTCCAGTGTGGGGTTGAATGACCTCACACCATACCACTAAGAAATGATGATGGACATCCTTTGATAAATACCACTTTTGGGTTCATGATTTAGCCCACTGTTAAGTCCTAACATCCACCCATTGAAAGTGGAAAGGATAGTATAGTCAAGAGAGAACCCAGTATGCAAAGGGTTAATACTTTCTCATACATCTCCTAGGTTCTGTGGTCTGGTTTACCCCAGCAGTTGGTCTCTTGAAATGCTATATGCTGGACACTGGCTGCAATTTGTAACAATATTTAGTGACATACATTGCCCCAGCCTCCTTTTCTTTCTTACCCTTATTATTCCCATATATCAGGCCTCCAGATTGCTGTTAGGAGAATGAAAAACCCACTAGATACCTTTACCAGTCTTGTCTAGAGAAAAATATCCTTCCAACCTCAAAAGGCAATTGGATCAGATCTAGAGAAAACCTGGTAACCCAGCTCTAACCACACCAATTAAAGGGCAGGGCAAGGCACTGCTATGTAGCAAATACAGGTGCTCTGTGCCCAATAATACTGTCATACACAAGGGAGAGAAGATTGCTGGAGCCAATTTGTGCCCCCTCCCTCTCCTACTATATACCCCTGAATTAGCAAATGTACAGCTACACTCCACGCTCTCCAGCACCAGTCCTTATAAACATATGATCTCTCTACATGTATTCTGGACAGAGAGAGAGAGGAAAATAAGGCATGTCCTCCCTCCGACTTGGACCCTGGAGTGTAGCCATTGCCCTACATCAAAGCAAGCTAGGTGTTTAACTACCTCTGAAATTCAAAGAAAATTTGGTACCTAACTCCCTTACGTTCTTTTGAGAACATTAGCCTGAGGGCAGATGTTTAATGTGTTGCAAAGGACATTAAATATGTGTCTTCCATTAAAATAAAGAAATTCTACATTTGCATGTTTGAGTATTTGGCTCCACTAAAATCGTGTGAACCAATGAAGGACTAATTTAGCTCTAAGAACTAAGATCACTGTGCTGCCAATGAACCTCGAGGATTTCCTGAAAATTTTTTCTCTTTGTTATTTTTGGTAAATCTTTTACGTTAACTAACATTTTTAGGCCATGTTTTACATACGGTTGCACTGTTCATTGAGTGAAGCAGAACCTAGTTTATGTACATTTTTTACCTAAAAATAGCTGGAAATTGTTGTATTAAGGTAGGTTAACAAGTAAGGCACTATCATGCAGTCAAATCCAGGTGGATGGACTTCTGCACCCATGAAGACCCAAATACATAAGAGGGATCTAAGTGTGTCAGAGAACATTCAGAGTTGATCCCTGTCAGATGTTGAAAGAAAAACTCCACATCTAGACTTCTTTTTTCTACCAGATAATACCAGTTTGAGCATAAAAATAAAACAATTTGGTATGTGTGCAGTGGAAGAGAAAGACATCGTAATCATTTGTAATGATTTATAAACCAATTTGAAAGATGGAAATATTTTTCTGTTATTATTACAAAATAAACTCTGATTAAAATTAAATATATTTTTGTTTCAGATTTTTGTCACAAGAAAAATAAGTCTAATTCATTACTCTGTGGTATTTACAGTATCTGGATGGGTTTAATTTGCTTGTTTAAAACAAAACTGAAATCCAAATTCACAATGGACCATAATATTTCTGATACAAATAACTGCTCAGTGCAGGAGGCGAAGAGATGGAGACACATTAGGGAATGGGTTCCAGTGCTCTTATTCTCAAGCTGCAGCTGTTCCAGTCCCAGCCCTGAAAAAAATTAGAACAGGCCAAGAATTTTTGCAACTTACGACAGTCCTTAAAGGACCATATGCCACCTAAGAATTTGTGGACACGTACCCTCCAAATGCCCCAATTCTTCTATAGAATAATAGAAACATGAGTAATAAATTGTATGGTCATATATAAACTACACTAGATAAAAATCAATAGATTTATTTTTAACCAAGTTACAAAATTAATAAATGGACAGAACTGGGCTTATGCAATATACCTGGAGTTTAGTAAGGGTGTGGACATAAAGTGCATGAAATCTTACTTTAAAATCAATTCAAATTAGGCTAATATGAGTAGTACAGATTGAAAATTATATGAGTTCTGCAAACAAAGGGCAATATTGCCATGGAGACTGCATTTATTTCTGGATTTATTTAACATCTCTATTAATGATCTGGATGGGGCAAACTACATATTCATTTATATTTGCAGAATTTATTAAATTAGGGAGCTTTTGCAAATACCAGTGCTGACATGGAAATAGTACAAAAGGATAAAAATATTGTCAGGCAATAGTAAAATGAGATTTAACTTGCAAAAATACAAGCAAAGATACTTCTAAAAATATCCCCATGTGTGATAAAGCAAAGCAATTTAAATTTAAGCTTACAATGTTATGTGAATACCAAGAAGACAAAGGGGGTTGGGCTGTAAATATCAAGGTCATATATCACTGACAAAACAGACAGCTCAGTTCCTTGATATCAAACGCTAAGGAGACCATACCTAGTACTGCTTACGTTTCTGAGAATCTTAATGCAAGAAATGTTTTGATAAATTAAAAGGAATTCAAAAAATAGACATCAATTGATTAGGGGCCTGGAAATACTGACTTGTATTCTCCAATTATATAATGGGCATGAATATCAAGAAATGAAAGAAATAGCTTACAGCTATCCAATGGAGTAAACTAGGAGTGATGGTAGCTGAAGAAAATTTGGGTTATGTATCAAGAATCATTTAACTACAGGGTTCATGGAGTTGCTAACCAATCTCCTCTGGAAAAACTGTGGTCTTCCCCATGTATAAGGCATTGAGACCTAGCCTCATATAAATACTAAAGAATATATGGTAGGTAGCAATATAGCATTAGCAGGGGATGGAGAAGATGCCATGGTTCTTTTCTATTACTAACTTATGATTCCCCACCTTACACTTTTATTCCTGCATTGCTTGCGCATACAACACAAACACTAATAACCAACACACACAGATTACACTACACAGGCTTTGCAGATTTGGAATCTTGGGGATGAGCAACATTATATATATATATATATATATATATTCAAAGCGTCTGACGAAGTGGGATTTTCTCCCATGAAAGCTCATGCAATAAATAAATCTGTTAGTCTTTAAAAGTGCCACAGGACTCTGTTGTGAGTTTTAGGACATTCAAAATTGTTTGAAAATTGTATATTACTCAATTTAGCTAACTTCAAAGGCAGCAGTTATTCCAGGGAGTCCATGTATTCCAGATTCAATGTAGTTTAAAAATTGGAGAGGGTTCAGGAAAAAGTAAAAAGAATTATTCAAGATCCAGAAAAGTTTTCTTACAGTGACAGGCTTGGAAAATTCAGTCTAATTGAATGTTCAAAGAAAATAAGACGTGACTTGACCATGATCTATAATTACCTACACATGAGGGGAAGATGTCTCATAATACAGGATTCTTTAATTTAACAGATAAATGTATCACAAGATCCAGTGGCTGGAAATTGAAGCTAGATAAATTAAGGCTAGAGATTAGGTGCACGTTTTAACAGTTAACCATTGGAACAACTTACCCAGACATGTGGCAGATCCTCCATCACTTGATGTCTTTAAATCAAATTAAAAAAGAATATCTTTCTAAAAATGTGCTTTAGTTTGGCTACAATATATGGGCTTGATGCAGGGGTAATTAACCATTGTATCAACTTACCAAGGGACATGGCACATTCTCCATCACTTGATGGCTTTAAATCAAATCAAAAGATATCTTTCTAAAAATATGCTTTCACCCTGCTACAAGCTCAGGGCTTGATGCAGGGAATAACTGGGTGAAATTATTTGGCCTCTGTTATACAGGACCTCACACCAGATAATCATAATGACAGTTTCTAAAGAAAAAATCTATACATCCATGAATAATATTTATGCAATTTACTATTCAATTGTTAAAAGGAGAAGGGTGCATATGTGTGTAGTTGCTATAGGAATTTAAAAATGTGGGTAAAGTATCCCTAACTCTCTGGAAAACAGAGAGAATATATATCAATTCACTGTTTATCACAGCCAAAAGGAAATAATCAGTAATTTACTGTTTAATTCTGTGGGATATTTTATATCCTTGATTTCTTCAATCAACCAACCAACATAACTAGAGGGGTAATGAAGATGTTCATTATAAACAACATCAGTTTCAGTTTTTTGGTCATTAGAGCTGGGTGAATAATTTATAAATATTTAAATTGAAAAGTGTAGTGAAATATATTGAATGAAATATTCAGTTACTATTTTACCACTCTTATAGTTCACTCTCATTTTTTTATGGATAGTTTTCATTTGAAAGAAAAGTTTATTTTGGATAAATTTAGGCCTATCGATTCTTCAGTTTCTAGTACACACTATATGCCTTCCATATATTTTTAAAGGGAATAGTAATAAAATTGATAAGCATTTTGGACTGAGATGATTCATATAATTATCTTGCATTCAACTTTAACTCTTACAGAGAGGATAACCAATGAATTTACAGATTTTGTGTACATCTACCCTTTCTGTCTTAAAAGCCGCAACTGGAATAGGACTAAGAATCATAATTAATTAACTATGTGGAGGGAGGGAGCAAAAGCATGTAAATCCAAATACTCAATGAAAAGATTGAATGAAAAGTTGTTCCCATTCCAAACTAGAATACTAAGATTATGTATTTGATCTTGGTACTACCCAAAATGCTAGGGATCATCTACTTGTACACAGGAAGTCAGTCTCTTTCCCAATCTACACATAAATTTTCAATATCTTACCAATTATCAACCTGTTTTATGCTCCTATAAATGTTGTGAGTCATTAAAGCAATATAGGAGCTCTAGCACTGGTGAGTGTACATAATAAGTATAAGCAAATTTACTAACTACACCACTACTCAAAGACTGCTGTGCTGCGTGGACTAACCTGGAGCCATTTGAAGATAAAAATAATCTGTTTTGAGGTTCATTTCAGGTTAGCCCTTCCTTAATAGAATGTAGATAGTAGTCCAAATCACAGACAGTGGAATCAAAATGGCAGAACTGCTCTAAAAACTCTGGGCCCAAGTCTTTGGTCAAATTCCACTCCTGCTTTGCTGCTGGGGTCAAAAGGACCTCATATTGCCAAAGCTGGGGGTTCTGGCATTAAGCCAGAATACATCTGGCCCATCTGCAATCTGTGGTATAGGAGATGGGAAGGGGTTACGGCTGAACTGTATGTTTTGGCAATCTCTAGATGAATGTATAGCTGGCTTAGGTAGAGCTGCTCGAAACTGTCCAAAAGATTCAGGGAGCTGTAGACTTTGTCTGGTAGATATTATATAATCCCCTTTGATTTAAATATTAAAGCAAGTAAATTATTTCAGAAGTCCCACTTTCGAGAGTAATGCTTAGAAATTTAAGACTAATTTAGTCATTTTTACTATTTGCCACTATGGTAAAACTTCTTTTGAAGATTATTATATTGTCTGTAACTTTAAGGACCACGTGAGGAGATATGGTATTTTGGTCCAAGAAGACACATGGATCTATATTTGGGAGGCAAGAGACTGGATGTGACATACAAGGGAAGGAAGATCTGTCATTGCTGCACACAGCATTGTAAGAGATTCACTAATCAGAAAATTGTTAACTTCTCACAGCTATAAACAAATTCTGGAAGGCTAATCTACGGAATTTAATAATAACTAGAGGCTGAGATATATTTCAACTGATTATTGCAGACATATTTATTCTTATTAATAGTCAGATAAATTTCTCTTACTAGGGACAGCCCAATTACAGTGTAATTTAAAGCTTATCTCTGTGAATAATGTAATGTATTTCCTAGTAATATGGAAGGGTATGGGGGGTGGTTAGATATATCAGTTTTAGTACCATAAACTCATTCCTATGTAGGCCAGGACATTGCTGATATAAAAAAAATGATGGAGTTTCTTTTTAACTGGTTGAAAAACATGCCCATTCTCATTGACCACTAGATGTCTCATTTCTTCCACACAAATTCTCATTATTACACTTACATAAGAAAAAGGCAACAGAGTCTTGTGGCACTTTTAAAGACTAACAGATTTATTAATCGCATGAGCTTTCGTGGGAGAAAATCCCACTTCGTCAGACGCTTTGAAGATAGGAAAGTTACAGAGTGGGAGGAAATTAAATGCAGGGGAGTGTATGACATAGCATCAGGTCAGGCTGTAACAGCAAATCAAAGTAGGTGTTAGGATTCAAAACACTGGGGAACAGCACATAGAGGAGGGGGGAGGTCAATTCACTTGATGTAATGCGAGAAAAATCCATAGTCCCTGTTTAACCCCAAGGCAAACTTAAAAGTGCCACAAGACTCTGTTGTCTTTCTACAATAGACTAACACGGCTACCCCTTTGGAATAAGAAAAAGGGAAACAGTTGTCTTCAGTAATTCTGAATTATCTTCTGGTACTGCAAGAGGCTCTAGCATGTGGAAAATAATTCACTATTGCCAACTTTCCTAAGTTCTTAACTAGTCCAGTGGTTTTCTAACAATAATATTGTCTCCTCTTGATTTTATAAAAATCTCCTCATAGCTCTGGATGCCTGCCTGCCTGACCTGTAAATGATGTGTTTCTGGACACAAGCACCGGAGAATACAACTGGACGCTTTAATCACAGGCACTAGGGCTTCAGGCCTCTCTGCCACCATCTTAGGCCTCTGTTCTATCGACTGTGGAATATCTTTTCTCCTGTTTGTGCTGCCTGTGCAAAGCATCTTTGTAGCAAAAGACCTGGGGACAGTTGGGACAGCAGGAAACAATAACAAAAAGGAGCAGAGGCAGCTTCCACCTGCTCCCTCTATACTCACTTAGGCTATGTCTACACTTGGCCAAATAAGTCAACTTAGCATGTCTACACTCAAAAATGAAGTTGACTTAAAGGGGACCCTGCCAAATAGAGTGTCCACACTGCCAAGTGCCAGGGGGCTCAGCATTTGCCCCAGTGTTCCTGGGTACAACGGGGGCTGAGCAGGACTAAGACACTGGCAGGGCATAGGAGCAGGGTGGGCAGGGCTCTGTCCTGCCCTGTGGGGGGGCATGCCAGGCTCTGCCTGTGCCAGCCACCCTGGCAGGGAGGGCAGTGGGGGAGCCCTGGAGCCCTTTAAGTCGACTTAAAGTCGATTTAGGGCTAATCTGCGTCTACACTGGCTAAGTCGACTTAATAAAGTCGACTTAGCCAGTAAAGTCGACTTTATACTAGGTTTTATAAAGTCGACTTTAATTTTCCTTAAGTCGACTCAAGCTGCTGCTAAAGTCGACTTAAGGAAAATGTAGTGTAGACGCAGATTAAATTAAGTCGATTTAAGAAAGCTTAAGTCGACTTAATTTGTAAGTGTAGACGCACCATTAATGTTTTGCTGATTAGGAGAGGGGCTGTGGGAAAGAGGAAGGAAGGGGGATAGAAGTGATGCCAGGAGCATATCCAGTGTTTGCACCCTGCATTATTTCCCCACTGCTACTGACCTCCTGTATGGAGGAGAGCTGGGCACGAGCAGTAGTGTGTATGAGGAGTGGAATTGACAGGACAGGGCTGATCCTGTATCCAGAGAAAGGGAAGGAGCAGGAGCTGGAAACTAAATCTACAGTGGGGACTGGGAAGGTGCAGTCACAAACAGAAGGAGAGTGAGGCAGGAGGCTGCACCCACTCAAGATATGGGACTCTGAGGGAGAGAGGAAGAAAATGCCAGGGATCAGAAGAAGGTTTTGAAAGATCTCATCTATGAGCAGAATAAAAGGAAGAAGGGGCCTCCACCTGTTTTTTTGTGCTTTTTAGGTTGATTTTTTTTGACACACATACAAAGAAATGGGGTAGTACCTCTTATGACTTTAAAAATCAGAAAACAATCCAGAACACGAGCTTTAAGAAAAATCTTGTGATTCTGAAGCCAATCTTGCCACAGAATTGATAATACTGAAGTGCTAGTCTGCCACTAATATTTCAACCCTGATGTGACTTCTATCTGCACAGAGGACTGAGGAAAATACATGGTGAATTCTTTTTAAGATAGTTTAATAACTTGTTCTTGAAAATGAAGGAACCTATGCAACTACTAAATATAGAATGGATGCAACATTCAGACATCCTTTCTTCTACTGAGTGCTTCAAAGTCAAGCCCCCACAACGGAATTTCATAAGAAAATTGCAGTTATAAATTTGAATTAATCAGTCCACTGGTTTTAGGATTTGATCAAAAAACTTTAGCATGTGAGTAGCCCCACTGAAGTCACATTGTTTTTGAAAGACTTTATTGCAACTCTTCCCATGATTAAGTCAACATACTTCTATACTATGGTGAATCTGGACCTTCAGTATTTTATCTGGATGATCTCTGTGGTTGGGCCATTCTTGTCTTCTTTCTATTACAACATTTTCAACCTCCTGTTCAGTTTTTTCCTTTCATATAGCTTTTAGCCTTCTCCCTGATTTCCCATGTGACTATTGTCTACTCTTTTTATATTTTGCCCTTTATCTAAGTGAAAAGTCATGGATGATGTGAATTCAGTGGAACTTACTGCAGTGAGCTAGGAAATCTTTATATCACGCCCAGAAGTGAGAGCCTTCTAGGATGCCAACCTCTCACCCAAACATTCTCTTTTATTCCCAGATTGTCCCTGCATCCATCCTTACTCTGTCTAGGAGAACCAAAGAATTCAAACGGCAAAAGATCCAGCTGCCAATCTGTACTTAAAGGGATCATGTCAGCTTAAATTTGAACCACAATTAAAATTTTGTAAAACCAAGCTTTTATAAAACTTCAGGCAATAGAAATGTTTAGGGGAAAAATTGTTCTTAAATTGCTTCTTCCCCCTACATGTCAACAAGTTCCAAAGGGGTAGCCAAATTAGTCTCATTCAGCAAAACAAAAAAGAAGTCCTGTGGCACTTTTAAAGATTAACAAAATTAATTTATCACATGAGCTATTGTGGGAGAAAATCCCACTTCATCAGACATAAATTTGTTAGTTTTTAAAAGTGCCACAGGACTCCTGGTTTGTTTCCTCCTTTAGTGTCGGAAAACCAAACAATGTCACACTGAGACCATGAAAGTGAAACTTAGTGTAAATCAAAGTTGAGAGAAATATCACACAGCAAAAACAATGACAAATGGGATTTGGAAAAATTATTTTCACTTCTATTTTTAAAAAAGTGTTATTAGTAACAAATGAAGAAATAGGTTTGCAATATATAATTTTTAAGTAGACAGTATCCCTTTAACATTGAATTATTTTCAGATCATGCTGAAAATATGCCCCTGACTAGGAACATGGATGCTGGAGTTCTTACCAAATAAAACTGCCATTGCAGACAATGGGAATTTTTCCTGGGTAAGTTCTGCATGATTGGGCTATATACAGTATGTTCAATGAAAACCTAGTAAGTGAAAAACAGGACAAAATGAGGTGGTTGCTCTTTTTAGTGGCACTTTCTCTGATGACAAAAAGTAAAAGTTGAATTAATACCATAAAAAGACTAAAAACTTGCGGCAGAGCACTGTGTCCTGAACTCTTAGTATGAGATGGCCTAGAATTTTGGAGCTGGGATCCAGGTTAAGATCCAAACTGCATCAAACAGATGTAGTTTGCTGTTCTGATTCAAATTTACTAAATGGCTGTGTCACAGTCTACGAAATCTGGAGTCAAATAGAGTTCTCCAAAGTCTGGGAGGGCTTGAATCTGATGTTTTGATATGGGCACATCTCTTTTATTAATGTTTCTTTAGTGCACTGTTTTACTGTCAGCATTAAATATGGTTCATTTGAATTCCTTTTCTTTGCTTTCCGAAGTAGACTTTGTCTTGGATAATCCCTTCTTCCACAAAAGCTAGAATTCCCCCCTCCCTATGTAGTCCTGACTGGAAGGAGGTGCAAAGTATTATTTTTCTTCCCCTTCCTGGAATAAGCCACAGGAATCAATACTGATCACAACAGGTTTATGGAAAGCCAAAGCCAAGTGGGGGGGTCTCTGTGCCTCTGCATTTCATCTGACCCGTAGCTTTCTGACAGCATAGCTCTAGAGGAGCTGTGCTACTAAGGACTTTCCTGGCAGTAGTGATCATCATGACAAAAACACATAACACAACCCCCAACTGTGCTATATTTTCTTCAGAATCTCCCTAGGTCTGAAGGAGGGATGATGTTTGTCATCCCTCTGGCCCTCCCATTCTCCAATTGCTCCCATGGGCAACGGTGCTGATCATAGACTATGAAACATCCTCTAGGGGGTCTGGAGAAGAAGGTAGGATGGTGCTATTTCTATGTGTCTCCCCATTTCATTATGTGACGAAGGGAACACATGCACAGAGCCAACATCCAGATCTTGGGGAGAGCTACAACCTTGGCCTCTGGATAAACTTTTTATCCAAAGAAGCATATACTGTACTGCACTTAGTATCAAGGGGACACAGATTAAACATATCATTCACCATTTTAATCAGAATTTTGAGATCCCACATCCAATATTTTTCCAGTTGTAAAGGTGGATAAACCAGATAGCTAGATATTTGAGATGGAGCCTTTTTAGTTGATTTTCATTGCTGACTGAATGAAATGTAATAATATGGAAAATAATGGGATTGGAGGGAGAGATAAAAATCACAGTTGTTAAGTGTTTGTAAAATGTACATGAATATTTACCTTTTGAGGAAGAGTTATAATTCTCTTGTTCTTCAATGAATTAAATGCACGGAATGATGGAAACAAAAGAAAGAAATCAGCAAATTTAAAGTTAGACAAAGACATGTATTGCATTCGACAATGGCACATATAATAGGCTGCATCGGCATATACATAAAAGTAATGTGCAAAAACAGGGTGATAAACCATGACAAATTATAAATGCTGAATATTTATTTAAAACTATGAACAACAATGAAGATACTGATGGTCAGATTGTGGAGGCCTTGCTTGACCTGCAGAGTGGAGTAATGCCAACCCCCTGTGCAAAAACAAAACAAAAACAAACACAAACAAACAAAGAAACAAAAACCCACCTAACAACTCATCTTTCAGGCCACCCAAAACTGAGACACATTTTTAAATAATAAAATTTGGATTTTTTTGTCTTCTGATTTCTGAGACTTCAAGGTGCACTCATTGCACATTTTCTCTACAACAAGGATTAGAAACTTACTTTTTTAATTGAAAGCTGCAATTCTTAATAAATCACTCGGCACTAGAAAACAGGGCTTTAAGAAAAACACCAAATATCACAAAGCTTGTAATAAAATCGTGAGAGTTGGCAACACAGCATCTCAGAGTCTCTCTCAGTGCAGTGTGAGTAAAGTTTCCACAATCTGGTTCTGAATACGTAATGCCATCTAACAATTTTAAAATAAAACTAGGTATATGAAGACAAAATGAAAACAATGTCAGAGTTCTGGAATTAAAAACAGAAATATTATGCTCTTTTATTAGCCTGTTAGAAGCTCATAACTCTGTTCGTAGTTACTCTGGCTTTAGAACAGTGAGAGAAGAATTTCAATCCAATCCTGAAGCCCTTACTTAAGCAAAACTCCCATTGGGATCAGTGGATTGGAACTGCAGAAACCAGTATACATAGTATTCTGTGTTCTCTAACTATAAGGTATATAGTTGCAACTCAGTTTTATTATTTAACAATATTGTGATTATTTTATATGAAATTCTACCATTGTTTGTCCACAGGTAACAGTGAAAATAACTGGTCAATATACATCCTCCCTCTGTGCCACAAAGATCTTTAAAGGTCTATTTTATCATTTTTTTCAGTCTAGTTTATATGAACTGTACCCATACAACATCAGCACCAGTATTAAAAAGTCTCTTCAAATAAGAGGTCCGTGGCTTAGATAGCCCTTTTTTAAAGAGTTAGATTGAAAATATATACAGTAAAATTAATTTCAGATTATTACATACTATCATCTGTTAGAAAATTCATTCATAGTTCTTTAAGTACAGTCCTCTGTTTTTCTTAAGCCAAAAAAAAAAAAAGTTTTCTCTAATGCAGTATAAAAAAAAAGAATTATCTTTTTTTTAAAGGAAGATTTCAAGACAATTTTTGTAGCCACTTTCTAGATGAGAAGCTGTTTTATTAAATACTCACAGAGCTGTCCAACCTGAATCTAAATTTCAAGCCAGCTGGTTTAGATTTCTGTTAATTCAGGGTCATTTCCTGTAATATTTATTCAGGCATAATTCTCATTTTTTCTGGTGGGAGATTTTTCTAAGGGCTGCTGGATCAGGCACATAGTTATTTATGAAAGTATAAACTGGTACAACTCAACAGGTCAGTTATGTTAAAAAACACAGACAAAAACCCAAACACAATACTATCAGACCCAAAGAGGATTCTGATTATCACACTGCAACATTATAAGAACTATGCAATATGAAATCACTTTGTTCACCTAATGAAAAATACATCATTTTGTCAAGAGTCAAATGAAAGTGAGGACAGAGGCAATGATTTGTTTTGCTTAAAGGAATTCTTGAAAAGTTAGTTTCCAACTACATGCAATCAATCATTTAGGTGCCTCATTGGGTCAGAAATTTCAGCTAGCTATAATACACTTTTTCTTAACCACACGCCTCTTCCTTACTCATTTTATTTGTCAGAATACAACCTAATTCAGCTATAGAAGGCCTTAGGAAAAAACTGCAATTGAACACCAGCCTATATTAATTTCCTTGAACAAGAAGGATGAGCAGTTACAAAATAACAATGTATGGGCTCAACCTGAAATCCTTACTCAGGGAAGACTCCCATTAACTCAATTCTTGTTGTCCAGAGAAAAAAGACTGAATGAAGAATGCAGACATAGACTCTAACAACAAAAACTATGCAGCTATACAAAAAGTTTTGATACAACAGCAGAGAAATCCATAGTTAATGAAAAAAACCCATTCTTGACTTGCTGCTTAAATATTATGTACTATAGTAACAACCTGTGATGTAAATCTTTTTCAATTGCTCAGCACAATGTGACAAGTTGAGAAGAACATACCCTCTTCTTTATGAAGGCTTAGACTGTCATAATTGAAAAATTAAAAAATCTTCATGTTATTTATATCTCCTTTTGTAATATTGCTGATTAAAACAAGGAAAGAAAAATAATATAATTCAAAATATTACAAGTTTGGATAATGACCACTACATTTTAGCTTATTTGCAAATACCTACAGATGTTTACAAACGTGAATTATGTAAAGATACCTTTAGAGACAAGTTTTCAAGAGAAGTTTTTTCAGGACCTCTCAGGTCCTGATCCTGCAATGAGATCCATATAATCGTAGAAATCTGGACTTTTTCCCCCATTATACAGCTGTCATGGTTGCACATGAAGGTCCATATTTACATTTCAATGCACAGATACAAACCCTTGACTCAAACATTACTATGACTTTAACTGAAATTTCTGTTACGAGAGAAGACCATAGCCCTGAGTTCAAGTGCTACAATTTTTCCATGTTGTAATGGGTTCCAAAGTACTGTGGCATGTCTTATAGCTTTTCTAAATCAAACAACTCAGTAGGTGATTTTTTTTTTAAAGGCACTGATCTCTATTTAAAATTAAAGGCCCACAAAAGTTCATTTTAAAAAATTATCCCATTTTGGAGTTTTATGAAAAAAAAATCTTACACTGAATTTTTTTCCCTTACCTGTAAAATTGGGCTCTGTGAACTCTCTGTTCCTGAAAACAGGTATCACCTTGTCTCTATGATGCAATGGGAATTTTCATCATTCTTTTCTCTGAGCTTTCTTCTATAGGATTTTCTATATTAATATTCCTACCATTATGGACATTTCTAAATGGACAGGTTGGCTCAAAAGTTGGCTTTCCTTCAGCTTCAAATTGAAACAGCTTCCAGGAATGTTAACTTCTCAGTCATTGTCTAATACAGGCAATAAATCAGAACTACTTTTTTTTTCAGTCCTAATTTAATAATGACCAAAGCTGAATGTCTGTGATACTGTGTAAATCCTGGAAAAAGAGGTATTAGTGTGACTGTCCTAATTTTCAACCGAATAAACAGCTCCATAAGAACATTATTTGTTAAGACAAAAAAAAATAAAATAAAACTACCACCATCCCCTCACTCCAACACCCACTCCCTTCTCCCACAGCAAGAGCTTTACAAAGTAAGAATTTTTTTTTTACTGAAAGCTGCTATGTCTTCTATGCAAAATCACAATGAATGATGTCACTCACAGTTAATATACAAAGATAACCATTCTTCAATGATTACTGTGGTCTGCAAAATGGATTAGGCTGTAAAAACATTTGTATTCATCCCCTTGAGTTCTGGAGAATTAACAAGACCTACCATAAACTCATAACATTACAGCGTACAGTACTCTCTTTCAGTGCAGAATACCAGTATTCCTCAGCACTAAATAGCTTTATTTACAACTGAAGGATATGCAAAGAATATTGATCAGAGAAATGGTTCACCCTAAAACATTACAGATTGCATTGGATCCTGCCATCATCTATATTCATGTAGTCCTGCTAACTGAGAAATGAAGTCATTAGGGATCCATCCAATGCCAATTAAAGTTAATAAAAAAACTTCCACTGATTTCAATATGTTTTGATTACACCCTAAATTAGGATCAAGTTGTGATCCTAGTTATTCCATTTTACAGTGAAATTGGGTTGATGGGGTTAAGATAGCTGTACCACATGGTGAAATTTGATCCATTCCATCAAGACAAGTATTTGTTTTATAGCCTACATTTCATTGAGTTGTGAGTCAGAGAAATTTATATGTAACCATGATTGTATTTAATACAACAGCATTTAAACAGTAACATTTTTCATGTTTATTTGCAACGTGGTACCTGCACACTCTCAACCACAACTGTAAGTTAAACAGAGGTCAAAAATGGAAAACAGATATCTTCGATGAAATGGCAAACCAATCACGCACAGGGGAAAAAAAGAAAAAGAAAACCAGTATGTAAAGGAAAAAGTCTTTTTTTTCAGCCTCAGGCTACACTGCCAGTTCACTGACATGAAAGATATAACAAATTCTTAGACCAATAGCAAAAGTAATTGCTCTATTAACCCTTGTATATTTATGATGCAAGAAGATAAATAACAATGTAAATAAGTATTCACAGCTTGAAATATCAATACTCCACATGTGCTTTTAATATCAACGATCCTTTGAACATATGCTAATTTGAGCTTCAGTTTTGATTGTTTCACTTTTTTCATGTACGTTAGCTATGTAACTGCAATCCCCCTCCTTTCCATTTCACAGCTCATATAAGGTTCTGCATTCATTTAAAATTTCTGTGAACATAATTTAAACAAAAATTTTATTTCTGACACATTATTTAGCAATAATGGAATAATGATAATAAGTGAATACCGACAAGAGAAAGATACTAATAATCAGAACAGAAGGGATAGACCAGGTATATCCTTATCAATTATGTACTGTGTCAAATGCAGAATCACGTAAGAAATACAACACTCAGAATGTATGAAATCTTATCATACTTTCTTTCTCACACAGCTCACAAATTAGAGGTATATTGAGCAAAATTTAAGCCACCAGTTCAGAACCAAGATAGTACTTAGCTGTTATAGAAATATAATTAAAAGACCTGAATGTAAAATTCAGAGTTAGTCAAACCCACCATTCAAACTCAGTAAAATATATTGAATATTCATGTTAAATAAATATAGTGAACAGGAAAACATTTTCATGTGTCAATGAGCATGTACGATAGCAATACTTTTAGGATGGCTCACAGGCATACAGCTCATGTTACCAGTCAAGTAATTCATTATCACACAAAGAAGCGTATGGTACACCTAGACTGACAAAGAAGTCACAGCAAACTAATGTTTGCACTGGGAAGTGTCTGACAGTATTTCAGTAAACACAGAAAGTATAAACACTGGAAGCTCAGTTAGAAAGACCTACAGTATTGGTAATTTGAATTTTGAGTTGTCAGAAACAGTGAGTGCACTGACAGTATTGCCTGAATGATAGAGACAACTGAATTTACACATATTTCCCAAGGGGAAGTTAAACCATATTTTACAGGCTTTTTTTTTTTTTTTTTTTTTTTAACATAGCAACTGATGCTTGAGCTGCAGCATGTTGCTGGGAAAGGAAACACTGACATTAACACTTGTTTGATATATTCGATTCAGTCCCTCTCATAGCAACCTAGCTCAACTTTGCACTGTTCAACAAAGAAAAGTTCTCTTAGCTTGACCAACTGTTTTCCAAAGCATGCACCAGTTCATGACCCATGCTTTCACATTTTAAATGCTATGTGTTTTTACTCTGTGCAGTAGCCTTTGTCTGACTCCAGGAACAAAGATGAGATTGATTATATCTGACTTTCATCAGTTTCTATCAGCAAAGCACAACAGTTAATATCACCCAACAAATCAGAGTTAACAGAACATGAACAAAGTGGTCTTAGAAGTACCATCACTGAGCTCTGTGACCTGAACGCTAACTAAATTTGTGTTCAGGGGTAGGTATGTACCAAGATAATGGAATGGTTGCAATAGAAATTTTAAGGTATACAGCAAAAATCAAATCAAACCAAACCAGTAAACTGTAGAATAATCAACCAATCAAATTTGGCAATACTTTCCAATCTACTAATATTCTTTCATTCAAATATATTGCTTGAATATAATAGAAATAAATAAAGCACTGAACATTTGTTACCAAAGACAAAGTAAAGTAAGGAAGGAAAGAAATCCATGATTCTGAACTATGATTAGCTCATTATTTGATACCTTGCTCTATACTGCTGCTTCTTACTGGAACTTTTGGAAGCTGTCTTCCTCTACGACCGCTGAACGATGTGTCTGCAGGAGGTGATTGAGTTGGACTTCCTTGTTGGTGTATTCTGTAGCTGGAATGAAGATAAAATTAAATAATCCAAATAAAATCTGAATCAATACATTTTGAGCTGAACATTAATGCCTGTATTAAAATGCATATATGGAAAACTCATATATTTTATGTATGCCATACAGTCTTATTCATGAAGTCCTCAATGCCTGAAGGGTTAACAAGCTTCACCTCTGAGACTCAGTCTTCAACTCTGGATAAATATTTTCAAGCTCCATTTAAAAAAATTTTCTAGAGAAAAATATTAGACAATATACAAATTTCAGACAGGACTCTAAAGGCCTGGTTCACCATTGCCTCCCACTTCATAAGTCACTTTCACCATGCAAAGGTTTCTAAAATGCTACCTTTTTGATTTGGTAACATCTTATATCCAGTTTACATTAGTGTCAAACTTGACATGGTGCAGGGCAACTGAGAAATAAGTTACAACTAGATATTAAAGAGGTAAACTGGCTTTTCTGAACATTTCTTTTGAAGAAGTGTAGTTGTTTTTTATTGACATTGCTACTGTTAATTTTTGCAGTGTGTGTGTAACTGGTAATAGTAGCATATTCTTAGAGAAGTTCCACAGAATTTTAATATTCTTACCCAACTAGTCTAAATTTATTTGCTTTAACTGTGTGGATAGATAAACGTCGCTAGCATAATTTCTAAACAGCTTGGCTTCTTATAGACACACTGATCAACTGAGCTTAACATGCCAGATATCTGTGGGATACACATATATTTACATATGAAATTCCTAAGGCCATTCCTGGTAACTTGGAATAGCACAGCTAAAATACTCAGATAAGAAAAGCATGATTACTATCAGGGCTTACTTGATCATCTTCATTGCCAGGTACAGTATTATCATGGTTTCTAAAGACGCTACATTAAACAAATTACAGATGATGACCTCTGGCAATGTACAGGCCAAAGGACTTTTCTTAACCTGCTACTGTAAAACGAGTTAATTGTGTGGATATTGTGCATTATTTACTGTACATTTTTTAAACCAAATTTTGCAAGTTTTCGTATGAGTACATAATGAAAACAGAACAATGGAAGGACGAAACACAGTCAACTTTTAACTCTCAAGTTGCGTAACTGTATAATTTCAACAGTTAAAAAGTACCATCTGGACAGTAAAGATAGATGGAATAGAGAATATGGGAGAAGTGTAAATATCATGAAGAAAGGATTATAGTACAGTGCCAGAAAGAGTGAATGCACTGTATATACTTGGGAAAGTACAACACCACACTGACATCTGGGAGGTAGAACATGAATGCTGTGCTGTACATTTAATAGCAACCTTGTTAGAAGTGGAGAAGGTGGCGCCGACCCTCCTGGAACTAGATGATGTACAGAGCATAATGGTCTGATACTAGAGTGCTCACTCGACCTTGAGCGAGTGTGATGTTTTCCCCTAATGACTGGCTGCTCAGTTGTTCTTGGGGTTGGAAGTCCCCTTCTAGAAAGACATGGTAGCAGAACCCTAAAACATTAGGGCCAAAAAGAAATTGTTCAGTCATTAGCTCCACATAAGCTTCCCCATGCCTCCCTCCACCAGCGAAAGCAACAGAAAGCCTGTTTAATAAGACATCTGTCCATATTTTCACTCTGAAAAATTAATTATTAATTCAACCTACAAATCTGTTTACAAAATGATAAACTGCAAAATCTCACTGGAGATATGCCGTGGAAACCTGTAGTTTATAAATTTCATTGAATTTAACAGCTGGTTGACCAAAAATATTAGTTTCCTCTTCCTTTGCTTTAACACTAGCAAATGAAAATAACATTAGGGGAAAAATATCAAAGCCTACTTTTAACCACAGTACATATGTTTTCAAAACACACATTTTTATTGTTAAAATTCTACCTGAATTCTCAGTAAGGCTTCAGTTCAGCATTGTACTTAACTTCTATAATCCCACTGGACTTTTGGGGACAACTCATGTGTTTAAAATTAGACACATGCTTAAATGAAATGGGGCCTAAATTAGAGATACAATCCTGCAGGAATAATAAGGAAACTGTATTAAAGGAAAAAGGCAGAACACTTTATGTAAATTTAACTATAATCACCTAAATTACTATGGGTCAGCAAAATAACTTTTAAATCAACAAATTGTGCCTTTGTGTTTGTTTATGGCTTTTATCAACAGTTTAGCCATTTTTGAAAATGAGGATAGGGAAAAATAAATTGGTTTGATAAAGTTAAAAATACTGGCAACCTTTGAGATGCTCTTGTGACTTCTACTTTGGATGAGGGGGGCAGAAGAGACAGGACTAGGACAAGTTTGAGGGGATAAGGCAGAAGAGATTAAACTTGGAAAGGAGTCTTTGCCCACCACAGCACATTTTCCCTATATGACAGGGGCGTCAAACTCATTTGCCATGGTGGGCCAGATTTGACTTAAATTTACTTCAAGTCGGCCATATATTCCATAAATCAAAATACGGCATCGTTGAGTGCTGCGTATGCGAGACTTCGCTCCACAATATCACACACACCGTTAGGGAGAGAGTGTGGTCTCCCAGCATATCCAGCACTCTGCAATATCACAAGACCTGACACTATCATGGCATCACAGAGTGCTGAGTATGTGAGACTGTGCTCCGCGATACCGTGAGCCCACTCTCTCTCTCCTGGAGAGAGTGTTGTCCTGCGAAGCACAGTCAAGGGCTGGATGGAAGAGGCCGCATGTTTGACACCCCTACTATAGAGCCTGGAATGGAACACAAAATTCCTGAGTACTCTTCTGAGATCAGTAAATATTTATGAAACCTACTGGTAATGTATCCCATCCTCTCCCTCCCATTGCAGGGCCTCACAGAGGCAGATAATCCACTATTGCTCCGAGTTACTCTATTAGCACTAGTGGTGAAGGTTTATGCGGTGGACCTAATCCTGCTGAGGGCCCCAGTGAGTGTCAAATTGGTGCTACACTGATGCATTTTTTTCCAGTTTGCTTTTTAAAAAAAATATAGGAAATTATACACAAAAAACTACATTAAAACATTAATAAAGTAACAAAGCCAAACACTCAAATGTTTGGGAAATGTTGGAAATAAGGTTGTCTGTTCAACTTTAATTCAACCTTCTTATGTTTATGCATTGTAACACAATCTTATTTTGTGAGCACATACAACTTCTTCCACAGGATCCCTTAGCTGGCGAACTCCAAAGACCTCAAGGGCAAAACATTTAGTTTGTTATTTTTTTTGTGGCATTTAGCATCTCTTAAAGCTTATTTTTTCTTTCTTACCAACAAATATATTACCAATCTCCTATTTCATTTATGGTTAGAGAGCAGTTTCAGACATTTGAAACAGAAGCAGATATAGTACCAGTCAGAATCATGAAGTACACTCACGATGGCACCGAGGTAACAGCTTTTTGTCACTTCCAGCTGGATTAAGACATGGGGCTGTAGCCTGCCTGCCCAAACCCTGAGCTTGTTGGTCTGCTCCAGCGCAGCCAGCACAGAGGTAGGGCAGGAGTACGGCAACGCTGGCCTATGGGGCCTCCTGCAGCAGCTGGTACATGGCCCCCTCTGATGCTCCCCCTCCCCTGTCACGCAGCCCCTTGCAGGCCTGCTCATGGCAACTCCTCACCGGCCCATCCCACCCCCTGCAGCAGTGGTGGCTGAGGCCCCTCCCAACCTTCTGGAGCAGCACTGCCCAGCTGTAGCCCCCGTACAGCCAGGGCCAGAACACTGACCCTCCCCTCCCCAGCATGGGGGTGCCACAGCAATGGGGGGTGCCTTGATCCGACCCTGCCCAGTTCCTAAACTATTTTACTGCATCACACCTTGGAGGGCTAATCTAGAGTTATATAATGGGATCAATGTTTAGTTTGTAATGAAAGAGACAGTGGGGCTCAAGTAATGAGGTGTCAGGGCTCATTTTTTACTTTCATAACTGATGCAGCAAGCCTAATGGTGCTGGAGCTCTGAACTGTCAATCCTAGCAATGCCAGGTCTAAGTTCCAGCACAAATTAAGCACTGAATAGCATTAGCAAGAATGCCTTAATCCCTTTCAACTATTTCAACAAAGCTGACTGATACTTCATCATGTGCTGATCTGCTGAGATAGCCTAATAAAAATAGGAATTCAGCCATGTATAAAATGTCAAAGGGCTTTTACACAAAAGGCTATAGGAGGTAAGATGTTGGACATCCTGTTACAACCCCTGATTAATGGGAATACTTGATAGAGTGCAATTTGGACAGTAAGTGCCTCTTGCTTTCACTCTATCTTTACTTGGCCTTTTCAAAGCAAATTTCAGATAAGCAAGATGTGAACAATGGTAATTACTCTCCTGAGGAAAAGAGGGTAACTCTGAGGAAACGATTTCCTATTCCAGCTATGGATCTCAGTGTCAAAGTTGATTCCAATAGGGGACTGCGTTGATGCTACCTGCCTAAATTGCGGTGGGCAGACAGAGCTGTTTTGGAGACAATCCTGTAGAAGTCCCCATCCTTGCTCTCTACTGGTGAAGAGAAGGAGGAAAAGGACTGGTACAGTGTAGAATTTGCTATTGAATGAGTCTGGGAAATATCTAGCATATTAACTAAGCCACCTAATGATACTGTTGGGATATTAAACTTACAATTAAGTAATAAATCAGACTGCCCCATCCTGTGTAGACATGTTTGTGCTGAATGTCTAATATTAGCTGATTATTTCACTAAAACCAGATAAATAAACCACAGTGCAAATAACACATTCTCTGTAAAGACATAATGTGCCATTAAGAAGCAAAAGGAAGAAGCAGAATTCGTCATTCCCTGTGCTACTTCTGTTTCTGCAGTCCTGGATTCTGCTCTGTGACAATAGGAAGAGGAACTATGTATTTTCAACCTGGAAGTAAAGGGGTATTTGGTGACATGGATGCTTTTTAAAGGT
This sequence comes from Pelusios castaneus, assembly GCA_007922175.1. Lineage (NCBI taxonomy): Eukaryota > Metazoa > Chordata > Testudines > Pelomedusidae > Pelusios > Pelusios castaneus. The sequence continues at coordinate 1,549,343 of ML685883.1, forward strand.
AAAGGGATATTTTAAGCAGTCCAGACCAATTTTTATAATCTTCCTCATCTTCCCTGACAACAAATATCACATTACTGAAAATCTTGTATTCAGATATTGTGGTGATAGTTGGCATTACATGGAAATTAACTACTGACAACTGGAAGGAACACCCCACTGCAATACCAAGCTGTAAATCCATTAAATCCTGTATACGTACACATCAGTGCAAAGCAACTGTATATATCACAGATGTTGTCAGTCTCAAATTGGTTCACAAAAATATAAAAGAAGGCTAAATAAATGTGTAAATATCTTATGTTTCCTGTGTTTTGCCCAAGAGCTATTAAAACTTGGAAATGGTCAGTCAAGTTTGGATCTCAGATGTAGATTATTTCCTTGATGGGAGACAAGTAAGTTGCAGACAAGGGGTTGGCAACCCTCGGCACACGTGCCAAACCCAGCAAGTGTGCCTATTCTGAACACCACGCGGTGCCGCCGCGGCTCCCCCAGCGGGGCCTGGGGCCACAAAAGCCATGCACACGCTGAGACTTCTGACCTCTGCTGGCCCCACCCCCCAGCTGGGGAGCACGGCCAGCAGGGAAAAGGAGCCACGCATGCAGAGGCTGGATCAGCAGGGAGAAGAAGTCCCTGTCCCTGCCCCCGGCACCTGCTGAGGGGGTGGTGGGCAGGGCTGGCATGGGGGCCGGCAAAGGTTGCTGACCCCTATTGTAGGCACAGAATACACTATATCTTAATGTAATAAAATTACAAGTATGTTTATTTGTGGAATGCAAAAGCAGAGTGCATTTTATAAACTTAAATTTGTAGCACAGTATTTTCAGATGTCCAGCAAATTTCACATTCTCTGCAAAACACTTTCTCTCCAGCTGCAACAGCACAAATCTCAGTGATCAAAAAGTGTGAGTCAGACTCCATAATAATGAGACTATCTTAAAAATCATGAGGTGTTTTAAAGTAAGTCGTATACTGGGAGGATGTTCTGTGTTCTGATTTTTGATCCAGTAGAACAGTGGCTCTAAGGTTTTCCAGATTACTGTACCCTGTTCAGGAGTCTGATCTGTTTTGTGTAACCCCGCTTCAACTTCACTTAAGAACTGCTTCCTTACAAATTCAGACATAAAAATACAAAAGTGTCACAGCACATCATTACTGAAAAATGGCTTATGTTCTCATATTTACCATATAATCAAAAATATATCAATTGGAATATAAATACTGTACTTACACTTCAGTGCATAGTATATAGAGTAATATAAACAAGTCACTCGGCAAGAAATTTCAGTTTGTACTGACTTCGCAAGTAATTTTTATGTAGCCTGTTGTAAAAGTATGCAAATGTCTAGATGAGCAGACGTAACCCTTAAAAGACCTCTGTGTACCCCCAGTGGTACCTGCACCCTTGGTTGAGAGCCACTAGTTTAGAAGGAAGCAACCCACCCTCAATCTTCATATGATAATTTCAGGTTCAAAATTACCTTTTAATAGACATACAAAAACACAGGCTTTCCCAATGACTAGCTCAAAGGGGGACTTCACTTGCCCTGTCCTATTCCCTGTGGTGCTAGCAGAAGCAATTCTCTCTCCATCCCATTCCCTTAGCAATATCCAGTCTCTCTTTATTCTCTTAAGCTTCATTTGCTCACTTTGCATATTATTCTTCCCTTTTGTTTCATTTGTTTCTTCCCTTTATTTCCCCATATCTCATAAGTCTCCATCATTTCTCTCACAGGGTCTTTCCTCCCAGTTTCCTTTCCAGTTTCTTAACCGTAAGTGTAAGAGATGGCCATCTTCCCCAAGGGCAATCTGACTTCAATCCTATCAGGACCCATGTGAAATAATGGCCATCTTTACTTATTTTTATGCTTAGTCTCCGTTTGAAGATTTTTTGTTTTTTCAGCAAAATTCTTTCTTTCATCTTTTCAATATGTGAGAAACCAAAGTTCTCTAACTGTAAAAATATATAAATACCATCTTTTAAAGCAAAGCATGTAAAGCATCAAGTATGAACCAAAATGTCTGATATTTGTAATTTAGCCGTTGTGGAAAATCACAACTCAATTTACAAGCATATCAGCAAGTTCTGAGGATGCACAGTGGGCATCCATTAAGATTTTTAGCACAGTCTAATAAAGCACTGAACCTTTTTCAAAATATAGTGTTAAATTCTGGCCCCCATGAAATGAATGCTAAAACTCCTATTGACTTAATTAGGGCCATGATTTCACTCACAGTGCATATTATCTCTGCCTATCCCAGACCAAGAGCTGCTGCTGGAACAATAAAAAAATATAAAATTAAATTAAACAAAACAAATAAAAAGGATGTTTGTAATGTTTTCCACATTATACAAATTTTAAACTTTTTTATAAAAAAGAAAATTAGATTTCTCCCTTTCAGTGTAACTATTCACCACTCATAATGTAAATAGGGGTACTGCTGTCTTGTTGATCCTGCTTTTCAGAAATCTATCTCCAGCTAAAGTAGGTTATTACCTCTCATCAGAATGCTCACTTAGAACTAATTGGAACCAGCAGAACACTACCATTATTTTACACATAAATTTCTTTTCCCATCCCATTTTTGTTAAAATGAAGAATTTGGGTGCCAAACTACTACATTACTATAGCACCAAAAGTGAAAGATAAAATCACAATGAATGCACAGTAAAACTCAATAAAATGTTACAGTTCCAGCAACAGTATTAACATTGCATAATTGCAATTATAGTATGTTCTATATATGTTTTTTAGTATATTTCTGTTTGCAAGGTGAAATGGATACCTTAGCAAATAAAGAATGTATATCATGTTTTAACACAGCAATTTGAATGTGGCAATTTTTAAAATATTTGCCACTTCGATTGAGCAACTTTTATGTTACATTAAGATAATCTGTCTTGTAATTATTTATTATTAAATTCACATTTTGAACATAGATTTGTCTCATTATCAAAATTATTTTTATATGTAAGAAAGCAGTAAGAAATAGTAGTGGTTCAGTACAATAGAGGAACAATCTTTTAACTGCTTCAACATATTACACATTTTGATCCAAATCTTGATCCTAGCGATCCAGTGCCAAATCTTTCAGGACTTAATGGGTGCAGAATTTGAATAATTAAATTTACACAAAACAACTTTTGATGGTGGCCTTATTCATAAATGAAGAAAGTCTGAAAGTTTCTTTATTATGAATATACCCATATGAGACCAACATAGCAGGCAATGACAATCTTGCAACACAGATGTGACCTCATTAATATTTTCAACTAAGGCAGCATGGATTTATTTTGGTAATTTTATAAAGTTAGCATTTTACAGGTGACATTTAAAACAGCAGCAGGAGCATTGAAATCAATTTGGCTACAAGAGAAGACTGCTGCATATTGTAGCATTGATCCTACCTTTCTGTTTCAGATGCGGAGTCTTTCCTAGTCTGTTTTTGGCTTGTATATCTTTCCACTTTTCTGGATTGCCTGTGAAATGAGATGTCAAAAGAATGAAAAAAAAGAAGAAAAATACAGGAAATATGAAGAATAAAGCTTTAATTATGTATCATAATGATAACGAAAGAAGAGGTTGACAGATGAAAAAGTGATAGCTATCTTTATGAATGAATTGTTGAATTAGTAGTTTAAATTACATATCCTTTTTTATTATTTCATTAAATTAGTTAAGGCCTGATGGTGTGAAAGAACTGGGCTGCCAAACAGGAGACCTCAACCAGCACCAGAGAAGAGAAAGATAATCAGTTCAGACTCTTGGGATAGAGTGCTAGGTGCATCATTTTTTAACAAGACTGCTAGTCACAGGATTACAAATCACTCTACAGTAAATAGCTCCTAAATCCTCCCTTGACAAGAAAAAAAGTGTTGCAAGAAAGAGTAGTTGTAGAAGGGACTGAGGAGTAATAGACTACATAAATGTAATTCTGAAAAAAAAAATTAAATTACTGTTTCAAGTAACAAAATAAAATATCACAATGAAATCAAGTATAAATTATACGTATATTAATGAAACCTTCTCTTATTTTACTGTCCCACGATTGCTAAACATTTTAAAAAACATATATAACAATTCAGTCCTCTTTTCATCAAATATTACCTTGTTGGTATCAGAAGATATATCGGAACCTATTTTTTAAAAAATTGTAATTGGCTCATGTAGATGTATTTGACTTCCTCATACTCTTTGTCTGATTATATAACATGCATTTGTTGGGCCATATTTATGTTTTTCTATCTTAACCCATCTGAAAGCTACACCAGCTATTCCTTGGGCAGTAGAACAGATCTGATTTTCAAGGACCTTGGTGTGAGCATCTCCCTATTGAGCTTTTGGGGCTAAGAAGGAATTTTCCCATCAATACTAGATTGTCTTGGATGGTTTGGGTGGCCTGCCTTCCTCTCAGAAATCCAGAGACCCATTGGATAGGGTAAGTTGTAAGGTGCTCATCTTGTCAGCAATGACAAGTATCCAGTGGAGGTATTTGTTCAATAGGGAAAACCTAATATACCAGACCTAATTAGTATTAGCAGAATGTCACTTAAAGAAGTATTAGCAGAGTGTCACTTAAAGAAGATGAGGAAGGAAGGCTTCCTACTGCCTACAGGAAGAGGATTTTCTCCACACCTTCAACTTTAATGTGAGGAGAGAAATATTGGGTCCCAGATACAATGCTAGCAGCAAATTAAAGGTCTGGGGTAGACACTGGTGGAATTACTGAGGGATAGTTGTGCAGATGTGTTACTGAAGTTGCAATTTTATTAAACCATATTCACATTAAATTTAAATACACTTACATTAGTCTTCACGAGTATGTCTACACAGTATTTTGTAGTAACCAGAGAGTAAGTCTTTCAGCTGTGCTCAAAAGGGCCACTACTTCCAAGCAGTCAATACAGCTATTTTTAGAGCATTAGTGTGAGCCCTGTTAGTCAGAGTTTGATGATCCAGGCCAGGCAACTCGATCCAAAATAATGTGTAGACATATCCTGAGAGGTAATCAAAGGAAACCACCTTTCAAATATGGTAAAAGAGGAGAGAGTGATTTCTTGCTCACTATTGCACAAGGAACAAGCCCCAAATTTTATATTACATAGGAACTAGGATTAGAAGAGCTACACAAGTAATTGATGTTGATGAAATCATTTTAACACACTAAGCTAGGCCAGTAAAATGCAGAAATAAAGTAAAATGAAAGAGCCATGTCAAGATCTGTATTTTAGATGTTGGTGGAAAAGAGAAGAAACTCAGTGTCTGAACTGAAAATAGCATATATTGACAATAGAGTAAATTATAGCTAAAATAACTGATCTCTGATGATTTACGTGCTTCCTTCAGCCTATTGCAGTGTTTGATTAGTATTAAACCATTATATAGTATAATTTACAGGTAGGAATAGAATAGAGAAATGCATCTTAAACAAAATAATTTTGTGTGCATTAAAATCTTGTTACAAGGTGTATTCCAGTGATTAAAAGAATGTAGTTTCTTACAAAAAATATGCTAAAAGATAGCTAATTAGGTGTCATCCTGTTCCCCCATCCCATTCTGTACCTTAAAGTTCTGTTGTATTTATTTTCTATACATAATTCTCCCTCCCCTGCAATACATGGCCAAATGTAAAGAGGATAAATCAGGAGATCTGTTAATATTTAAGATTCTTCACAGATGCTCCAACTGTCTTTGAAGACCCCAATCCAACAAAACATGAAGCATGCACTTTTCTTTAAGCATGTGAGTGGCCCCATTGAGTTCAATGGAGCTACTAGTGGGCTAAACTATCTCAGCTCTTAGCTAGCTATGCAGCAGAGGAAGACCACCTTCCTACTACTCCCGATTGGCCTTGCTCAGCTTGTGACTATTGCTGCAGTGGGGTGGAGGAGGAGAGACAGAAGGGGGTACTTGCCTGATTCTCCTCCTTGCAAACTAGTGGGAAAAGAAGAACCGACACCCAAGTTTATGTGCTGGGCACACAGGCAGAAATAAGCTGCTTCATGGAAAGGGTGAAGTAACATACTGTGCTCCCAGAGGGACCAAGGGAAGAACTGAGACCACATCACAATTAGTTCTCTGGTCTGCTACAGGGGCAACACACCTTAGGAACCCTCCTTGAGTCACAATTCTCTTTGTGTAGGTCTACCCTGGAGCCTTAGGTCAACTTAAGGAGGGTTAAGTCAACCTAAAGAACCCTGCATCCACATTGGGCGCTTATTAAGTCGACTTAAGCGCTTATAGAATCATAGGGCTGGAAGGGACCTCATGAGGTCATCTAGTCCAACCCTCTGCTAAAAGCAGGACCACTCCCACTAAATCATCCCAGCCAGGGTATTGTCTAACCAGACTGTAAATATCTCCAAAGATGGAGATTCTACCCCCTCCCTAGGTAACCCATTCCAGTGCTTCACCACCTTCCTAGTGAGAAAGTTTTTCCTAATATCCAACCTTGACCTCCCCAGCTGCAACTTGAAACCATTGCTCCTTCTTCTGTCCTCTGTTACTACTGAGAACAGCCTAGTTCCTTCCTCTTTGGGCACCCCTTCAAGTAGTTGAAGGTTGCTATCAAATCCCCCCTCAGTTGTCTCTTCTGCAGACTAAATAAACCTAGCTCCTTCAGTCTTTCCTCATATGTCATGTGCCCCAGCCCCCTAATCATTTTTTTTGCCTTCCACTGGATTCCTTCTAATTTGTCCACATCCTTTCTGTAGTGGGGAATCCAAAACTGGACACACTATTCCAGATGCGGCCTCACCACTGCCAAATAGAGGTAAATAATCACATCCCTCGATCTGCTGGTAACGCTCCTACTGACGCAGCCCAATATGCTATTGGCCTTTTTGGCAACAAGAGCACACTGTTGACTCATACCCAGCTTTCCATCCACCATAATCCCCAAGTCCTTTTCTACAGTGCTGCTACTTAGCCAATTGGTCCCCAGCCTCTAGCAGTACATGGGATTTTTCCATCTTAAGTGCAGGACTTTGCACTTGTCCTTGTTGAACCTCATGAGATTTCTTTTGGCCCAATGCTCCAATTTGTCTAGGTCTCCCTGAATTCTGTCCCTGTCCTCCAGCATGTCTACCATTGCTCCCAGCTTGGTGTCATCCGCGAACTTACTGAGCATGCAATCTAGCCCATGATCCAGACCATTAATGAAGATGTTGAACAGAACCAGCTCCAGGACCGACTTAAAGTGGGCCACCCTTATTAAAGTCGACTTATTTAAGTCTACCTAAATTCCCCAGTGTAGACACAGCCAATAACACCAACTCTGAAGGTCACCTTAAGGCTTAAATCGACCTTATTAAGTTGACTTAAGCCAGTGTAGACAGGAAATAGCCCTTAAATCAACCAAATTAGCGTCCAATATTAATTTGCTAATTAATCAATTTATTAATTAAATTAATTAAATAAATGTTGGTTTACCATGGGTTGGGCTGGAGAGAAGAAAAAGAGCTGCGGCCATCAGGCTGGGGAGAGCCACGGCCAGGGAGATCGGACCGGGGAGATTGGGCTGGGGAAAAGGGGAAAGCTGCAGCTGGGGAGATCGGGCTGGTGAGAGCTGCAGCTGGGGAGATCGGGCTCTCCCCTTCTCCTCAGCTCAATCTCCCCAGCTGTGGCTCTCCCCTTCTCCCCAGCCTAATCTCCCCAGCCGCAGCTTTCCTCTTCCCCCCAGCCCAATCGCCCTGGCTGCCGCTCTACCCTTCTCCTCAGCCCAATCGCCCTGGCCATGGCTTTCCCCTTTCTCCCCAGCCCAATTGCCCCAGCCGCCACTCTCCCCAGCCCGATGGCTGCAGCTCTTTTTCTTCTCTCCAGCCTGACCCATAGTAAATTAATAAAACTACAAATATTTCATTTTAACATTTTAATTAAAGTTCATATGAAAAGACAACATTTATGTATTTCTTTTGACTTAAGGTACTTAGGCTTGCTGATGCTTCCAGCTCCAAAAACTATTGCCTATGAGGTACCATGCCTCACAAATTGCAGCTCAACAAGTACGATATCTTGCTCAGCTGCATCATTAGCTTAGAGGGAACATTGGCCCTCTCCCAGAGTTCCTGGCCACTTCTTCGTCGACCTAGCACTTGCCAGTGTGGATGCAGGCAGTCGACTGGAGTTTTCAGTGTGGATGCTCCAAGTCGACTTAACAGAGCCTCCAGTGTAGACATACCCTTTGTGTTTCCCCTTGTTCTGGAGGGCAGTGATTTACTGCCACCTTATTCCAAAAGGAAACTATAATACCTCTCCCCCACTCCATGCTTAACTGCAGTGCCCAGCTCATGGGGCAAATATGTGGTAACTGTGCACCTTACCTATGCTTGTACCCAGACAGAACACTCAAGGGTGAAAAGTGGGCACTCACTCCATGTTCAAATTTAGTGCCTTTGTGTGGTATATACAAAGAGGTTAAATATAATGCTAGTATGAAGAAACAAACATCTATAATGTATATTTAGGTATAAAGAGAACAAAAAAATCATATTAAATAAAACAAAGAACATGTCAGGGAAGGAAATTGTTCACTGTTCATAAATTAGAATGAATAACTCATTTACTTGGAACTAAAATTTGACTTAATAAGGATACCTCTGTGTTGCTCCAGGTTTAGCACTTAGGTGGTTTATACTGTCTTGTTTTGGAATGCAAGACTCCAGCGTCCTTGTTCTTCACAAATTTTGGAAACATGGAAGTGAATTGGACAGAATGGATAGAAACAGAGAGATGGTCACATGCAGCGAAGATGGAGACATGCAGTCAAGATATATAAACCAATAGCATTCAGGTACTTATTATTGACTGAACTGCATTTATGATTTCCCCTTTTGGCTGATTGAGATCATATGTTTAAAGGGGATATTTGAAAAGTCTGTGGTAGCGTGGTAAGAACAAAAGTGAGATATTAATAAAGTAAAACATCAACAAATGGAAAATGTAAAAACTATAAAGAACTACAGCACAGGAGCTCAACAATTCCCACTATTCTTATTGAGAATAAATCTACAAATTTGTTAATTAGAATAATACATAAATGTGCCTTCTTGAATCCAAATGAAAATTCAAGAAGGATTTGAAAAATACTATTTTGGTATTAAGTATTGGCAAATTAATCTTGATAAAATAAAAAACATTCTATTTGCATTTAAGGAAACTTTCCTAAATATCCATATGAAAGTTACTGGTTGTTGTTCTGCTATGATAAATAACTGCTCAATAATCACAAAAAGGCAGCAAACTGACACAGCAGGAATAATTTTAAATGATTTTGTACTGTCATGATGGTCAAAATGTCTCCTGAATGTCCAGAGCATTCCACACTACTTTCATTTTATACTTAAACTATTTAAATATCATTACAAAATGTCCAGAATTCATAATTTGACTTAAATATAACTGGACTGTCAGTTTCCATGTGTCGTCAACTGTACAAAAGAGAACATTTTCCAGACTCGCTGTGTAGGTCTAGGTTTCTTCCAGGTATTAAACTCAGTTAAACAGAATTCAAAAGAAGTCTACTAATGCTTTATAGCATAATCCCAGCTTTTCAGGTATTAAGTTAAGATAAGGTGCTCTTCTTCGACCCCTGAAGGTGACTGCCAAATAGCTGACTGAAAAATTATGTGGTTTTTACCACTTGTCACAATATAATGAAAAGTGCAAGGTTCTCTATAATTTTAAAGGACACAGCCAAGCAATTTTCAGAATATTAAATGTTTATATTTTATTCTTCATTTTTTGCAGACCCTTATTAGAAACAGGAGAAAAATTCCCTTACTGAGTTTGGATCTGATTCTTCAAACACATACATGAGTAAATTTGCTCACGCTAGTACCCTCTCTGACTACATGTGTGATCATTACAAAGCGGCAGCTGGTGTGAGAAGGGGTTGGCTCACAGCTGGAATCTTCTTGGTTATAGAGTGGCGTCTTTCTCTCACAGCCTCTTTCTGTGACTTGCCACCCCTGCCAGGTCACTTCAAAGTCTCTCCCATTCCAGGGTAGCCCATAAACAAAAAATAAGGAAGATTAATGTAAGTCAACTGAGTTAGAGAGAGAAAAGGAAGTGCCTCCCTCTCAGGGTGTATCGGTATCAGGCCCTCCCTTCTTTCAGACAGGGACCTTCCGTCAGTTGTCATGGAAGTTCCTGCTTTCCCCTGGGCTTCCCTCAGGAGCTGAGGGTCAAAGGTCCCACAGCTGAGCTGTTCTGCTTTCCTTGTAACTCTTCCTCCAGCCTATGTATGTCTTCCAGGTGTGGTGCTGAGCCCAGAGCAGCTCCTTAACTCCCTTTTCTCCAGTGTGGGGTTTCTAAACCTTATCACAACTTGCCCTCCCAAGATGTCACTCAGGGAATCAGGGCCAACAGATTGTTCCCTCTCCCCCTGCCCCCACACTCCCTTGGGAAAATCCAGCAATTTGGTCAGTTTTTCCCATTCTATGATGAATTTGAAGGGTGCAGAGGGGACAGGTACACGCACATAAGCCAGGATTTGTGTCCTTCATTCATCTTAAGGGAACATGATCTGTGATGAGTTTGAACAAGATTTCCCAGAAGGCAATACTGAGGGGAAGCCATGTCCTCTTTTCTGGCAAGTCCTTCTTTTTCTCTCATGGAATATACTTGCCCTGGAGGGAACCGTTTGCAGCTCAAATAGAGTATAGTTTGCTCGTCTCCATGTGTTTCCTGGGACAATACTTCTGAGGTGTTGGTTTGCAAAATGAACTCTTTTGAGAAGTCAGGACTGTATCTTCTGAAAGGTCTTTTCATAAGCATCAGACCACTGATCTTCGTTGGGAATGCTGTCTTTAATAAGGTCTGTGAGGAAGCCTGCTATCATCAAAAACCCTGGCACAACTTGGCAGCAGAAGCCTATGAGTTGCAGAAATCTTTAGATTTGGTTCTTCATGGCTGAGCATGGGAACACATTGAGGGCCTGGACTTTGACCACAAGACTTGGCCATTCCTCAATGCATATTCCAGGTAGGTGGTCTTTTCTTTCCCAATCTTGTACTTTGCTGGGTTTGCAGTTAGTCCAACTCCCCCACAGGACAGTATGGCAACAACTTAAACTAGAAGATACTCCAATGCCAATTGTAAAAGATCACATCATCTAAATAGGCTGCTGCATATGAGTCATGTGGTTGAAGAGCTTGAGCCATGAGGTGTTGAAATGTTGCTGGGGAACCACATAGGACCCCAGTTCTTGCTCTGGATGATGAGCAAAAAATAAGCTCTCTCATTCTTTCCACTGCTTCAGACAGTTAACATGGAAGACCAGGTTGAGTTTCCACTTGTCAGGCTTCCTGGCTACATCTACACTTGCAAGTTAAGTTGTCAACCTAACTTAGTCCCTGTTCACACCAGGCTTTCATTAAGTCAACCTAAGAAATTCCTTAAGTCGACTTAATGAAAGGTTAGGTCGATTTAATAAGAACCGCTGGTTAGGCTGACCTAATCCTTAGGTCGACTCCTTAGGTCGACCTAAGCACAGTGTGGATGCTTAAGTCCACTTTATTAGGTCGACCTAAGGGCAGTTAGGTTGACTTACTAAGTCCCCATTCAGGGGAAGCACTTTGTTAAGTCAACCTAATAAGGTCGACTTTAGGTCGACATAAAGTCGACCTAACTTTTTGTAGTATAGACATAGCCCCCGATATCTTAACTAACCTGACCTGAGTGCACCAGTTTCAATAGCCCTTGTCATTTAGTAAGTGATTTAAACTCTGTACTTGGGAGTAGAAATAGTACCTGATTGCTCAGCTTAAATATATGTATATGTACCATATGTTATAGGTATAGGTATAGCTCCTGGGCCCATTAACCACTGAGGAGATTTTCTTTAGCAAAGGCACCTAGTGTTTTGGGTCTCTCTCAGAGCTTCAGCACATACTATATAACATTATCCATCCTAGGAGACTGTCCCTATCTTATGTGTTGGGCCAGCTCAAGAATTCTCCAGGGTTACTGGTCATACAAGGTGTCAAACTAGAAGGACTTCTGTAATAATAAATAATGGAAGGGATTAGCTGACCCCAAAGACAACAGTCTTCAACAAACATCTTTAACTTTCTTTTCAGGTTCTGGTTGACTCATTCAACCAGCCATCCATGTGTGGATGAAGATGTACATAGTCTTTATTTTTAGATCGCATACCAGTTTCAGTAGCCGAAAAGTAAAGCTGTTGCCTTGATTAGTAAAGATCTACTCTGGCAAAGACTTCTAGCAGATCCACAACAATAGCCTTTGCATTGGTGTTGTGCAGTGGGATTGCCTTAGGATAGCGGGTAGCATAATCAGCTATCACTAATATGGACTTGTATACTGCTGAACTGTTTTCAAGAGTCTGATGATATCCATCAAAATCCAATGGCATGTTGATTTTGGGGAGTGGCTTTTTCCCTCCTTTAGGTCCTATTAGTTAGCATTCAGAGAAGGAGCTGCACAATTTCTTAACTTTTTGGTGAATTCTGGGCCAAAAGAAGCAATCTAAAATCCTGGCCAAGGTCTTCTTGTGACCAAGGTGTCCCACAGAGGGGACAACATAAGCCAGGGTCCAGCTCCTCACCTTCACATTCCAACACTACTAGTTTTGGGCTCCCATCTTCCAGGGTCCCCTCCGCTACTCACTTTGAGGTTTGTGAAGTTATTTTAAACCCCCTTCGTACCTCTGAGAAATACTCACAATCCCAACCAAGATAATGGGGTGAGCTAGTGTCAAGGCCAGCCCACTGCAGGGGACTTGTTGGTTTCCCTACAGTAAATTGCATGCCTGCACTGGGATAGGGTTCAACATCTCTATGGACATACTTTAGGAAGATGGTTGCAAACCCTACGGAGATTAAATCCTTGACTAGGGTCTGCCCACATGCAGAATCAACAAGGGTTGTTACCTCAATTCCCTGTTATTCTAGCTGGAGTTTGCTTACAGGGCACAGCTTTCTTCCAGCCACACTTGTCCATAGCCACACTATATATAGGGTTATTTGTGATGTCAACATCTCGAGCACCTCCGTGAAAAGCAAGCCTCCACTATTGCCATTGGCTCTGAGCCTGATATCTGAGGTAGCCCTTCCCTCTGTGATTTGTCTGCTCCCCTTCCCTCCAGTTTTCAAGAAGAGCAGCCTGCGGACGTCCCAGGGGCCTCTGTCCAGCCTGGGACTTGAGCTGCTTAGGGTTTCAAACTGGAGCCCATTCTAGGGCTCAGCAGTGTACTGAGCCCCTTAGAGGCTCATGCTTCTGAGGCATCCTGTCTGATCTCCAGCTAATTTGGTTGGGCTCTTACTTGATTCAAGGGGTCCCCTTGACCTCAGGCAGCTGCTTGTGAGAGGCAGTCAGACCCATCTCTGCTGCTAAATAGTTCTCCGTCAGCAGGACTGCATTGGCTTGGGATTCTGGCCCATGTTTGAGCAGCTGGAAATACGTGAGCAAACTTATCCACCATGATGAGTTCAGCAACACTGACTCCAGTCAAAGTCTTTGGCTTTAATTCTTCACAGCATAGGTCTTTAACCCTCTACAGCAGAGGTCTTTTAATTTGAGAGTAACCAAGCAGGGCCAGGTTCCTTGAGAGTACTGCTCTCCAGCAAAGCCCTGTAAAAAATTCTCCTCCCTGATGACAAAGTAATTAAGTAGTGTTGCTTTCATCTGCACATAGGCTTGAGCAGACATGACATTCAGCTCCTGGTATGCGGCCTGCACTAGTTCCATTAGGTAAGGTGAGAAAAGGGTGGCCCACTGGTCTGGTGACCCTTGGGTTGCTATCACCACTCACTCAAATGTTATCCAGAAGGTTTTGTGTTGTCCTCAGAGCCCATTTTTGTGAGTTTCACTGGCATGGGCAGGGCCACTCAGTCCGGGCCTACAGACCCTAGAGAGGTAGCCTTGGGAGACTCTGAGGCTGCAGCAGGGCCACTCCCAGTTGAACAAGTCTTTGTTGCCATTCCTCCTGTTGTGCCCCTAAGTTCCACACCAGCTGTTGTTGCAGAATTTGTTGTTGCTGCTGCTGCTGAGCTGCCAGTTGGTGCTTCTGGTTTTCAGTCATCCACTTGAAACAATGCCGTAGGTGCATGTTGTCTGATCTACCAAGCCACATTCCCCCATCTTCAAGGCTGTGAATGATACTCATGTTCTTCTCTAGTTGTGAAAGGATTAGCTCACTGTTGGTGCCTCCTTGTGGCTGGGTGTGGCATGGCAGCTCTCTTTCTACTGCAGTCTGCTGCTGCTGCTGGCAGTGGACTGCCTCTTCCTACGACATGGACTTCCAGCCAGGTCACTTCAAAGTCTCTCCCCTTCCAGGGTAATCCATAAACAAAAAGCAAACAATAAATTAACATAAAAAAACCTGACTTAGTAAGAGAAAAGGGGAAATGCCTCCCTCTCAGGGTGTATCAGCATCAGGACCTCCCTTCCCTTAGGGAGGCACCTCCAGCCTTTGAATGTCTTGTAGGAATGGTAGGCTGGCACTGGCTGAGCACTCCTTAACCTGTTGTTTTCCAGTGCGGAGTTTCAAAAAATATTGCATTACTGAATCTACCCTGGATGTAAAAGTGCCGTGCCATCACAAAGTTGAGTGGTAGATGGAATTGTGTTTGAACATAAGGGTCTCTGCAAGGGAATCGTAGGTAGAGACAATTTGTGAAGAAAGATAAGGCTCAGATTTTACATTTTGCTACTTGAGCGACCAATAACGTAAAATCCCAGAAAGGGTATGTTTGAAATAAATATTTCTATTGATTCTGTTTAGACTAGAGCAAAATGAGAATTCCCCCAGTATACAGTGAATTATATTGACTTTATAATAGCAAATTTATTTACATGCACATGGATTTCCAGGATCAGGCCACTTGTCATTCTCCATTTAGCAAGCAGTGAATGTTCATGTAAAGCCAAATCATGATTCATGATTTGAATGTTGTTGGAACAATGATGGATGATCCTGAATTCTGTCTTGTGCTTTCTGTTTTCCATTTGAGTTAACAGAAGTCATATTGGACGGAATACATTTTACAAGTAGATCCATTGTCTATTACCTAACATTGCAGACTCAGTAGAATACAAAACTTTGCTTTGTGAAATGGGTGCTGTCTTTTAAAAAGAGCTTTCATCAGTAGAGTGGTAAATATAAAAAATTACCAAAGAGCCACAAATAGAATAATACCTTACACGCCCAACAAGGCCAAACAAGGTCTTCTCTAGGAAACCTATTTCAACCATCAGGGAGCAATGCCTAATTATTTTGCAGTATGACATATTTCTACTGGATAACGTAAGATCAGAGACAAGGAGAACCTTTCTGCCACATTCCTGATTTTTTTTCCTCACCTGACACAGGGACATCTGGCTCCATGATGGAATCTCTCCTAAATCTGGCCTCTCCACAGTAGCATTACTAGCTTCACCCATCTAAGAGACTTTAATGCCAATAGGGCATTCTTAACTATTGATCAACAGCACAGAACAATTCATGCTCCCTTAAAACCTCTGGCCCATACCAAACTAGGGCAGAGAAAACAACAAATTGCATGTTCTCTTGACTGCCCCTTCTTTTTCTGGGAAACTTTCCTTCTCTAGATAGAAGGACTTGGAAGCTAGAGAAGTCTGTAAGTCAACTGGACGTGATCACTTAACACACACTCCATCTTCAATATTCACAGCAAGTTGATTGAAGAAACTTGGCACAGTCAAGGTTTCTCACATTCATTCAGTGTAAAAGGATGAGCTGAGTACTTTGAAGAGGAGCCTCCATAACAAAAGGAACAGTAAGTCCCAGTGATACAAACTGGGCAGGGAGATAGTGAAGAAGTTTCTTTTTTGCCTACCCTTCTCAATAAATCTGTTACACCACTCTGAGGCCCACATAGTGTGATGACTGGCCCTATAAATTAGAGGAATTTATTCAGTATTCCACATGTGCATACAGAGAATAGATATTGTGCCCAACTCCATAATTATAGCATAGGTGAAGATAAACTTCCACCTCTTCTTTTTCTTGCCTTCCAGAAAGTGAATAATATCACAAAGGCCAGCTCCCAGACTAGAAAGAGAAGGTGGACACTGGCCCCTCCTACGTCTATAACTTGTAACAGGATGTTTCCACAAGTGAACTCTAGATTAGAAGTAAGAGTTTTGCTACTTGATGCTTTTAAAGCAAGTTTTTACTTCTTAATTTCTGGAAAAAACCTTATCTATATGTTCTTGTTTTTAAAAAATGATGAAGGGTTTCTTTGCTCATGTCTTGCTAATGAGTAAAAATTTATGATTTATAATAAATAGAGATATAATTAACATGTTTCTGATATAGGTAGTGTAGGTGTAGCTAAGTTAGAACCAGGATATTAGAGAGACAAGGCGAGTGAGGCAATATCTTTTATGGAATCAACTTCTGTTTGTGATAGCAACAATTTTTCAAGCCACACAGAGCTCTTTGTCAACACAGACTTTAAAAAGAAGTATGCAGTGCAGATCAAAAGCTTATTTGGTCCAGTAAAAGATATTATCTGACCCACCTTGTCTCTTTAAAGTTTCCGTATGTCTGTATTCTCTATCAGAGTTTTGACAACATCTCAAACTTGTTTTATATGGATGCAATTAGTTCCAAATCAGTAATCAACTGAAGTGCCCACTCTATTATAAAGACAGATTAGCCATTTTTTGGAAGTAAGGGTTCTCTCTGCCCCAGACCTGAGTTCATCTTAAAATATAGTTCAATATATCAAGTTAAAGTGTAAACCTAATTGAGAAAATAGGTCATTATTTTCCTTCAAAGACAATTTACTAGTTCTAAGGAAACCTTCAGAGGATATTTTTAACAACTGTGCTTCCGGCTTTCTTTTTATTTATTTTTTTTTTTTGTTTGTGCACTGCTTTCTGCTTTTTTATTTATTATTTATAACGGAATGTAAAAAATTTTAAAACTGTTTGCTGCATTGTTACCTTAACTGTATCAACAATGTCAAGTTTAGTTTTTCCTGGTTTTCCTGAAACACCTCTAGAAGGTCTTAGAGAGTCTTGCTCAGAGCATTCACACTGTAACTGAAGGGGCAAGAATAGTGAATATTAACTTAGGCTTCTTTTCTCCACGATGTTTTTAACCATTAACAGTCTCTTCTTTTGTCAATGGCTCAACTTTCACTGTCTTGAGTCCTGTCATCACTTGTGAAGTCATCATTTCCCTAGTTCAATTATAAAGTCTTGAAGCCTAGACAGGATCTGAATTTTGAATGTGAAAAATAAACATGGGGGAAAAAAACCCCTTGATATCTTCTTTATAATACAGCATAAAGAAGCAAAAGAAGGACACAAATCCACAGTTTTAGCATTTTGAGTTAATATTTAAAATAATAAGTAACCTATTTTCTCATTTCTCCAAATATAACATGAAGTAATTTTTCTGCTATGACATGTCAGTCATTTCCAGGACAACAAAGATCTTTCTGAAATGTCTGCCAAAATCTTTTATCCTGAATGATTATCAATAAATATAATGCTACTAATATTGGATTTGAATGATCAAAAATAAGAAATTACACACTTGTTAAATCATGTTTCAAAAATCATTTTTACAAAAATAGCTCAGATCATTCGAGTCCTGTGTCTATCTTAAGGACAGAATGCAAATTGGTCCAATTTGTATGATAATTCTGGGATGTACACAATTAGAGTCTGATATGACAGCTGTCAAATTCAATTTATCTGTGAATTCAGGATTTAAACTTGGGTATGAAAAGCTAGTCAAGTAACCCAGTGTGTCACTTGGAACCTCCCCCCAACCATCAGTTGGTATTTTGACAAGCCGTCACAAAAGCACATCAAAGAAAGGCAAAGACCAGTACTTAATAGTACTAGCTAATTATACAGGATTGCTTGTGAAACAGGTTTGTAAGGGTGATAATTAGTATAAAATGTAAGATAATTCCAATTTTCTAAATGTAATTTGGGTTTGGCTTTCTTTTTAACATTATATGCAAAATAGACTGAATAGAAAAGAAAGAAAGAAAAAGATAATACTGACTGGTTTAAAATGTTAGCTTGGTTAACTATTTCATTGCTGATCATTACAGCAAAAATATCAAGTTGCTTTGGGATTGTGGGTCAAGTCTGGGATACTTAGTATGATGATACATACAGTATCATCATATTCAGTCCCTCTCCTTTGCATCAGAAGACTCCTGATTAGTGGGCAGGAGTATGTGGTGCATTTAAAAACTGAGTAACTCTTGGAGATGTAACAGGAAATGGGTTTCAATTACAAGAACCTAGTCAAATATCCCAAGGTTCATCTGCCCCAGTTACTGTATATATATATATATTTATCCCAAATAAGCAAGTTAAACCACTTTAAAGTCTAAGGCCAAATTCAGAGATGATGAATAGGTTATGTAAATTTAACTCCCCCTCATCTACTTCTTGGACATCCACTCTACTGATGTACAAAGGAGCCTAAGTTGCTGTAACTTATGTCTATCTTGAAGAGAGTAGAAAGCGTAAATAAGCAGTGCTTGAGTGGAGTTAATGAACGCTTTTTTCTGCCCCTTCAGTGAGAACATCACACCAACTAGTCTTATACGTGAAAAGAAACAAAAATGTTTCTTCTTACTAATGTCTCTTATGTCTATAGAAAGACTCTTGTTTTAATTTGAAAATATTTTTACTTGAAATCTTTTACCATAATAGTTCTCCTCTTATGCGAATACTTTAATGTGATAGACTTATTAAGGACTGTAGTATTAGGGTGAAATGCTGGCTCCACTGAAGTCAGTGGCAAAACTCCAACACATTCTGGGTCTGGTCTATCAAAGTCAATGAGAGACTTTTCAAGGACTCCAAAGGGCTATGGTAGTGGGAGAAAGAAAGTTGCTTACAAATCACATGTTTTAGAAAGTGTTTATGTTGAAATGCTGCCAATTATTATTAAACTGATAAAGATAAGGATTCAATAAAACCCAACTTATTTTTCAAGTTGGTTATAGAAAATTCTATTATTTCAAAAAATTACAGGTCGGTGACAGAAATTTGTTTGGCAGAGAATCACTAGGCAACATTTTAAATAAAACAACCAGACTTTATTCAAAAGGAAAATGATTATTTAACCAAACAGGCATGCAATTATTACGTACCCAATACTACAATTATGCACAGGTTCAAAGATGAAACAGTGTGTATTAGTTCACTGACAACAGCATGAAGTGCAGTTTATAATCCTGAAACCTAACAGGTAATTGGTGCTCCCCTACAATGTAGCAAGACAACTCCTTTTTCAATCTATTATAATATTAATATTAAACTATCCCTTACAATAATTTATTTCTGCAATTTCCTTATTGGCTCTTTACCTTACATATTATATAAATTAGCATCTGCATGAATATCCTTTCCATGTTATCAATATAGATAGCATTTTAATACAACACTTAAAAATTCTTTAAACACTTATTAAAAACCTTGCTCAAACCAGTTATAAACAAAACATCACATGGCTCATGTCCTAGCTAAATTCAAATTTCTCATCTTGCTGTCTCCAACTTATCTCCAACTTTCTCATACTAGCAATTCCAATTTCCTACACTTCTCTACGCTTAGGCTAACTTCGCCCCAAAACTTATCTTCCACCTAATTCTTAACCATCCAATAGGCTACATAAACATGGAACTATGTGTACTAATTGTACTATCTTGGCTGATAATGTCCTTTCAGAAGTATCAAAATACAAAAACAGAGATCACATTGGGCCCAGTATTATAAACAATTAAATGTTTAGCTATGCAGTGATGGAGCCAGTTTTAGAATAACTGCTTAGCAAATTTCATGTGGTAATTTAAAAAAGTATTATGGAAAGAAATGGAATCTTGGTACAACTATAGGCCCGCTAATGTATCCTCTAAAGTTGGTGGCAATACTCTCAAGACAAGACAAAACAGCCTATGGCATAAATGTAGGTGCTCTTAAGTAGAAAGAGAATGCCAGCACTACAGAAACTGAAATGTTTATATTATGTTTACTCTATATATTTATACTATACTTATAAGAGTTAAATCTCATAAGAGCTGCACAAACAATTGAAAAAAATGAAGAATAATAGGATTTGCTAAAACACATCAAGGTTAATAGAATAGAAATTAAATCTTGCTCTTGCACTATATTCAAATTGCTGAATCAATATCTGATTTGATTAAAAAAGTGGATCTAGCAGAAGAAATGACAACATGGAAGAAGCATGTTACTACTACAAATACAGTAAGGCACCAACACTGATTTGGATAAAAACACCAGAGCAAGAAAACAAAACAATGGAAGGTACTTACATTCATCACATTTGGCAAATCAGCATATAAAAGTAGATCCAAAGCACTGGCTTTATTGGTCAAAACCTACCTTTATAGGGAGAACTTGCCCCCAAAGATAACCTTACTTTATGAAAGAATTTAATAACAGAGCCAATTATTATATATACTAATTAATATATACCACAGAGCCTCACATCCATTTTTTTTCTCATAAGCAATTTGCAGAGAAAAAAAAACCTCTTACTAAGTTTTAAAAGAGAGATGGATGGATATTAATATATTATAAAGCACCACAGAAAAAAATCTCCTACATGTAGAGAAATAGGAAAAAAAAAAGAAATGCGAGTCCAATAATATGGAAGTTTCTCCATCAGATTGGATGTCTTGTTTTCAGAAACGATGACTTGGAATGTTCACACAATCAGAAGACTTGACTAGGTGCACATTCCTAGGTGCTTTATAATAATACAACAAAATGCAGAGATGAACTTTGAGCTGATACTTTACTTTGGACTCATCACACTTAAAGTTTACTAAATGTCTTTTAAAAATTTTGTTACACTTCTCTCAGAGTGCAAGATGCAGTAAGCCACTTTTCAGTTAGGAGGAGTTGGCTAGTACCTGTCATCCTCCGGAGATGCATGCTGGATATGAATCCTGGGACTAGTAGGTCGTCTCCTCTCTAGGGAGGGGGACCATCTACCCCTGTTTGCCCATTCAATAAAACAGGAAAAAAATATTTAGTGAGTGATAAAATTAAAATAGGTATGGGAATTGAGACTGGAAAAGTACCCCAAAAAGTAATGAAATTGATTGTTTTTAATATAAATCTTTTTTCTAATTTTTTTTTTAAATTGGACATACTATTCTTATGGCTGTTTGTTATGATATATTTTTGTATACAGCAGTACACTGCACAAAAAAATTAAATATAAGTGTACAAGCATGCACAATTTGGAATGATATCAAATAATTTTCATGGTATACACAGTATTTCAAGCATCCTCAAATGCTAGAAAATCTAACAACCTATGATTCATATAGGATGTTGGAATAGAAACTAGATGAGTTTTTCAAGCATTGAATGGCTGTTATTTTCTCTTTCATTTTTCCAGGGTTCTTTTTCTCCTTATTAACTCTTTGCACTGACTGAAGATTTTCAAGGAAAAATATGTGGTTTTAAATTACAAAGACACCATATAGGGATTAATGCATTACATTACGCGGCTAACTGTACAATGTGGGGGCATAAAGTCACCTGTTTTCCTACTCTATTCATCAGCTTTTAGGGACCCCTATTCAGTCTGCAATGGAAGGGCTCTGTGAAGTCCAAAATTTTCTTTGGGGCTTCTAACACAGAAGCTCTGGAAGTTTTTTGGGGTATGCAGCAATGGAGGGTATTATACATTCCAAAAGAGGCCGTGCTTCTTTGGTGACAAACACTTTTTTCTACTTTTTACATTACATGCCCATCAAAACTATTTACTAGCAGCAGAGCCTGAGACACCATCCTTCCCAGGTTGTTTTTCTGCTGAGCACTATTACATAGACAGAAATCAAATTATTAAATGGCAGGATTAGTCACTACTGACTTCTTAGCTATATAAAGGAATTCATCTAAGACAAGTAGAAGAGATGAGATTCGTCAAATTAATCAAGTTAATTTTGTCCAAAAAGGTGAGGCTGACACTTGGGAACAGAACGTCTCGCAAATTTTGCTAAATATAATTATTTATATTTATTCTTTTATAATTTTAATTATCATTTTGAAAAGTTTAATTAACTTAGGGTGTTGATTCTACTGTTATAGTCTATACTTATTAAATAGTTAAGCTAATAATATTGTTACATTTATAGTAAATATTGTATATTTGCATATTAGTAAAGAGAAGTTAATTAGTACATATTTGTGCACCTTGACTAGTGTAAATTTACCAGATTTCTTCTATATTTCAAAAAAACCCCAAATGACCCAAAATCTGCAATCAAGTTTAATTAGTACATGCCAGTCTCTTTTTATTGATTTTATAAATAAAAGAAAGAAATTCTTTAATCATGTAGGGAGAGGGGGAAGCATTCGTATTTTAATTAGCATTTTTTTTTGTTACAAAACTCATTTAATTTAGAATGATAGAAAGGCTTAGTCACATCTGAATGATAATATATTATAAACCTTACACTACTTAATTCTGAAAATACAGGCAAGAAATCATTTTAAAAATCCAAAATATGTTTTTATGCTAACACAGTAATATTTTACATGAAGATTCACTTTCTGAGGCAACCTTCCAGTCCATATACTAAAAAAAAACAAACAGTGTTTCACTTAAGGAACATGCACATAACAAAAGTTTCAGGGAGATTTCGCATTACTTCACATTTAGGTAGATCTTTTAAGAGATTCCAAAGGGAATAGGTTGTTAGTAGTTAATTATTTTTTCTCTCCAAAGCAGGGTTAAAGAAAATGTTAATGCATCAGTGCACTCACTCAAAGCCCTTAATATGCTGATATCCTCTACAAAGAGTAATTAGAAAATTTATATGATGTTATTAATTTTTGTCATCATGCATTATGAACTTTGAGAGCATGCTCTCTTTCAGAAAGTTTCAATGGGGCTTAACTTTATATACTGTTCAAAGCATGTGCAACATGACAATGCAGACAAACATGCAACAATTTACTCTTCCAGACTGGTTGAAACAGAGAAAAAACACAACACAGTGCATACCTAATATTAACAATTATAATAGTTTTATGTAATTAGTTTAACTATAAATAAGCCACAGACAAACAAGAATTATAAAAGAACAGGCAAAATAAACACACTTACTGTCCTAATGCTAGAAGATGGTGTTTTTTGTTTTGGTTTTATTTTTTAATAGTTTAATAAAAGCCACATGAACGTATTGTTAACCTGGAGCAGAATAGGGCCCTGATTAGGTCAAGAAAAAGAGAGTTCCAACTTTTTAAATAACTATTTAAAGGAACTTTATCAAATATCTCCACCCTAGGATTCCATTAAGTTATGGAGACCAGATAAAGGTACCAAACCTTAACATCTCATAAATCCCAGTCAAGTCCTTGGAGCCAATAATATTACTTTTCCCATACGAACATACAAAAGCTTGGTTGTAAGAAACACATTAGTTGCACATGTAGGCTATGTCTACACTTGTTCAAGTAAGTAAGTCGACATAGCATGTCTACACTGTAAATTTAGGTCAACTTAAAGTTGACCTTGCCAAATCAACTTAGAGCATCCACACTGGACGCCTAAGTCGACTGTAGGGGTGAGGTGGACCTGGGAGTGGTGCATGGTGAGAAGTGGGGCACCCCTTCAAAAGTCCCAGGGAGCTCAGCATCTTCCCCATTGTACCAGGATACATGGGGGCTGAGCAGGACAGGGACTGGGGCAGCGTATAGGAGCAGGGTGGGCAGGGCTGTGTCCTGCCCTGTGGGTGGGCACGCCAGGCTCTGGCTGTGCCAGGCACCCTAGCAGGGAGGTCAGTGGGGGAGCCCTGGGGGACCCTGTAAGTCAACTTTAAATCGATTTAGGGCTACTCTGCGTCTACACTGGCTTAAGTTGACTTAATAAAGTTGACTTAACCAGTAAGTCGACTTAAAACTAGGTTTTATTAAGTCAACTTAAAATTTCCTTAATTCGACTTAAGCAGCAGCTTAATTCGACTTAAGAAAACTGTAGTGTAGATGCAGAGTAAATTAGTTGACTTACGCCTGCTTAAGTTGACTTAATTTACTAGTGTAGACACACCTATACAGAATGTGTTCTATTTATTTCAATCACTTTGATTTATTCCTCAGATTTATTTGTTCAAGCCTGCATTTACTAATCACTTAAGGCCAAAACCTACAAACATTTCTAGTGGAATTATGACTGGTAGTAAGTCTTTGCAGGAATGAACTACTACAGTGTCTGTAAGAACTGCCACCTGCTACTACTCCATAACTATCACTGGCCAAAACATTACTGGACTGGGAAGACACTAATGAGTTGGATGTTAGGCCATGATTCAGGAAAGTACACCTAAGTGTGTGTTGTAAGCATGTGCTTATGTGCTTTATGTGGGATCAGAGATACTACAGTGTTTGGCAACAGAGAAACCTATAGCTAGAAATAAGATGGCCTACTAAAAACCAAAGAAAAACCAGAATTCAGAGTGACCATGAAAAAGAAAGGGCCTATAAGCAGACAATAATGGTAAAAGTAAACTAAAACTAAGGGCTTGTCTAAATTGTGGGGTAGTGTAGACTACAGGAGTGTGATTCCTAAGGTTTTTAAATGTGCTTTACATTAATTGGTTCGTGTTGACTTTGCTGATGCACACAAAAGTTCTCGAATGTAGTACTGTTTCAAACGGGAATATTTAGCATCTATACAGGAGTATCCAACCTTTTTGTGTGAGGGGCCCGTATTGCAATTATTTTTCTATTCAGGGGATAGAGAGCTTGAAGGGGCTGGAGGGGAGGTGCTACTGCTGTTTTTGGGCTGGCTTGGGAGGTCGAGAGGCCTGGTTAAACCAGGCCTGCCAGCAAGGGGCTCCAAGGGAGGAGCTACTCCTTGTCCCATCTGACCGGATAGCAGCCTTTGGTGGACCGGACTCTGGCCCCTGAGCTGTGGGTTGAACAACTCTATACAGACCAATTAATGCACAGTATTGACAAAGAATTACAGAAGTGTAGGACCAGAAAGCACCTCAAAATGTCATCTAATCCAGACCCCTCTATTCAAGGCAGGACTAAGTGAGTAATAAATAGCCCATTCCTGACATGTTAGTGAACTTTAGAAATCACACTCCTGTTGTCTGCTTAACCCCATAACTTAGACAAGCCTTAAGGGATGGTGGCACTGAAACATTTTATCAATGTTCCAGAGTGTTACTGTTTGCAATATACATTTCCATATGTCTTGCAGGTCTCATAGAACTATCAGCCAGCTATTAAATCAAAATGAATAGTAATAAGACAGTCAAAATAAGTGAAATGCACTGACTTTGTGTGCACATGTATTAACAAGTAAGTGCTGAACTCTTCAGGCATATTCTGTAGTACACTATGCCAAAGACAGCTGAGAAAAGAATTTTTGATCTTTAGTCAGGCTGTTCACATGTGGCACAAATTTTCAGGCAAAAGAGTACTTTTGCTGGAATGTTTATATAGGTTCCCTGAGCAAAATCACTCTTATGTAGTATGGTATAACTCCATCTATGTGAGGACTTTTACCAGTACAGAAGTGTCTCAAAAAAAGAAAAACAAAACAAAAAACCCGCCCCTACACACATCTAAGTGACATTATTATACCAGTTAAAGTTTCTAGTATAAACCAGGCCTAACTCACAGGTCTATATTCTTCAACTTTGCAGGTTCTATCTTCAGTTATCTACAATGGTAAGCAAATGCTGAAGAAACCCTCCTCACTATTATTACTATTATTATTTATTTATAGATATTTATTGATGATATATTATGTAATCAAATTATATTCATCAGCCCAACATCTTTAAAGAGGAAGCTAACTTAGCTTGGGGCCCTGGCTAAGTAATCTGCTCTATGCACATCTGCAGTAAGGATCAGTGGCTTGGTTTCATCCGAATGGTTCCCAAACTCATTTCTTGCAGATATGCAGTACTTCAGCTTCCCTGCTCCTATAATTCACTGGCACCATGTTTAGTTTTCCTTGTATTTCCAGTAGTACTCTTCCCAAATAATTTCAAATTTGTAGTTCTTGTCTATCAGCTATGAAGAAGTTTGCTCAAACTGTTTAAATGAAGTTGCGTGTGGTACTCAGTGAAATGTATATTTCAATATCATCTGTCACCATTAATGCAGCACAGCAATTTCTTGAACCAGTCTTAGTAACAGAGAAGCTTTCTGAGCATGTTCTGTTGAGCCCTCATTGCCACCTCTGCTAACCCATTGCCATATAAAGTAACAGAGGAAGGCGTGCAGTGACGCCTTTAATTCCAGTGCCAGCAGTCCACCAGACCATAGAGTTCTGTTGAGATTAAATTATGCAGGTACAGTGTCCTGCTGTTCATAAAGCAACCAAGGGGCCATATATGAAGAACTTAATATCATCTCTATGAAATGTTGCAAATTTATGCTGGGGGAAAAAAGGTTTAAAAACAAGAATGATAAAATCTCACCTTGTGATTTTATAGTAAGGTGAGGCCATTTGACCTAATCTTATAGTCTATCTTCTATCATTAAGAAAATAAAAATGTCTGATATAGCATTCTGAATGACAAGTACAGATTCTGAAGACCAGTAGTATTTCCAAGAAAACATTAATGTGCGAATGAAGAGTTTTATTGTCAGTCTAATAAGCATATCACCTTATTTAAAATGCAAGTGCAGGCATTTTTAATTTCATATTTCACACTTCATTTCCTTTATATTTTTGAGAGAAAAGGGTGCCCAAGCACAATTTATAATTCCTGTCAAGGAAGCCTAGAACACCACATTAGAAATTCCTTATTTATACCTCCATAAAAGGAGAATGTAATTCAGAGACAGTGGCACGGGGCTCCCAAACCAACCATGGTTGAATATGTGGAGTTCTTGATACCTGCTAAATAATATCTTAAAATAAATTCTAGGAACAATCCACAAAAGCAAACAAGAAAAAAAATTCAACATATGCTCTGGATGAAGTTCAATATAGCTAATGGATTGCTAACCACTTGGAAGAAGAGTGGACAGCTACACTAAATAATGAGGTCTGAAATCCCTGGAAAATCTTTTCTGTGACATTAAAAGCATTGCTTTTGTGTTACTCTAAATTAAACTTTCACATCTTGCTTGCGGAATTGGAGAGGCCTCGTCTGAGTCTGATTAAAAGAGCTTCATCTCATCAGTATATCAATGGCATCACAGCCTGTCATCTTATTATTTGCCACAAAGGCATCATATACCATTTGAACTCTATGTGCACCCCACAGAAGAGATCTTATGGATTATAAACAACTACCTCCAATCATCTAATAAAGGTAGAAACAGAACCACTCTAGAGTGATGCCATGTACTCTTCAACTAAACTAGTGTTCAGTGGTGTTAGAGATTGCTGACAGACTTCAAAGGAACAACATGAACACTGTTAACTAATAGGAGATCATCAACCAGTATTGTAATTTCTATTTCGTATCTAAGCTGAAAAACTGATGACAAGAATTGTGGAAATACAAGACTTCTACATAGCTTCAAATACAGGTTTAGTTTCAATTAAGATTTTTTTCCTCATAATTAGATGTTTTAGTGGTTACGAGCTATTGTTCCTCTAGCTTTTCAAAATGATATATTTGCAATGATTTAGTAGCATGATTTCCCTTGAAATTAATAAGCCAAACCACATGCTTTTCTTTGAAAATTTAACTATTTTTTTGAATATTTTTGTTGATGCTAAAAAAACATACAAAAAGTTTCATTAATTTCCTATGCATTGCTTATTACTTGTCTCATAACTCTTTTTTGTTATGCATGAATGCAGAAGAGTTTGATATTCTGGGTGAGACCTCCAAATGATGTAAATTGGCTTGGAGCTACTTTGATTTACATTATCTAAGGCTTTAGAAACCAGTCTTTAGCTAGAATACAGTTTTGGAACA
This sequence comes from Pelusios castaneus, assembly GCA_007922175.1. Classification (NCBI taxonomy): domain Eukaryota; kingdom Metazoa; phylum Chordata; order Testudines; family Pelomedusidae; genus Pelusios; species Pelusios castaneus. The sequence goes on from ML685883.1 coordinate 1,577,250, forward strand.
CTAATTTCTTTTCCTTCTTTTTATAACACAGTGGAAAAATAAGAGAAAGGGAAACAAAGGCAAACAATTTCTCATTAGTTCTGAATTACAGTCACTTTACAATAATAATGCTCAGTTCTGTGCTAATTTAAATATCCATTTTTTCTGGACTGATTGATGAGAAACTTCACATTATTCTCCTGCTTATTTATTGAATATTTATGCTATGGGCTAAGTTCTACTTCTACTGAAGCCAATGAGAGTTTTACTTTTGATGTCAAAGGGGGTCAGGATTTCACTCTATAAAAGCAAGAATTCTTCGACAAAAATATTCCCCGTTAAGACTTACTCACGTTTAATTATAAAACCTGTCAATACTATTTGGTCTCCCTGTGACTTTGAAGTAAAGCTAACTTTAAAGGTAGAAGTTCAGAAAGCATCCATAAAGTGTCTCTGTTTGACATAACAAATACAACTTTTTCATTTAAATGTCTGAAAATGTATTCTTAAAGTTTTATAGCTTTTTCTTCTTTAAAGCTTTTTTGGTTTGCTTTATAATTTAAACAAACAACAATAGATGTAGTAGATTAGATTAATAAAATAATGTAGTTTGCTGGTTGGTTTGTGGAAATTAATGAATACACTGTTACACAAATTACAATTTTGGTTTAAAAAATAAGAGTTTGATTTCATGATTTGCATCCTAGTTCATATAATTTGAAAATTTTATATCACCATCTCATTTGCAATCTGCAGAATGGGCAAGAAATAAAAGTAATATATTTTAGCAGATGATAATGAAGATCAACAATCAAGTGGTGCTCCTTCACCTCACTTAACACTGCAGTGTTATTATCAGCATACTGAGGACTTTTGTAAACAATGACACCAGCCTGAACTAAAAAAAGGGAAAGAAGCCAGAAGCAATTATAAACTGCAACACACAACTTGCATGGCATATATGAGTATACGAGCAAAAATGTTTACAAATACCAAAGCAGATATGAATGTCCAAACATGTAGAAGACTCATATGGAGAAACAAACAAAAGTGAGAAAGTTCACCAGCACAGATGACAAAAAAATTGTAAGTCTTTACTTTATACCTTTCTCGTTCTGGTGAATGCAAACTAGTATCTGGTCTCAAGCAGTTGGTACTAGCACTCCTAGCCCTGTCAAGGGAGGGCTGTAGTTCACTAGTGCCAGTGCATTGCATCCAAAGGTAGAAGAGAAAGCAAAAAGAAAAGAAAGAAAGGAACACAAAGTTAGATATTAAATAATAAATAATGTTATCTTTACATAAAAATGGGGAATCACAATGATTTAATTCATAAAGATGTAAAAGAGCTGACTTGATGACAGTGCAAATATTTGTTTAAAAAATAAAATCAAACAAAAGATTATGCTTGAAATTGTTTGCATAAAAAGTCTCAAGTATCCCAGACCATAAAATGAGACTAAACAATATCTACTTACGAGATGGTGGAATGCAAAATATTAAATTAAAACAATACATCTAAATATTTATTACTGGTAACAAGTGCTACACCAACATAGAAGGACAGGGTACAGTACATCTTAAGTGAAAATACACTAGAGTGAAGCTAATTTACTTGAGAAAACCATATGACATACTAAATAGAAAGGGGCTCTTCTGCTCAGTTCTTACCTAACCAATAATTCATCTGTAAATCTTGGTATGTGTGAATTAAGGCAATCACGAAGTAGCGAAATATCCTGTCTAATCACTGATTTGGTTTTAGCACATGCAGGCAGAGTTGAGCTTTATAAATTAAAAGTATTTAAAATAAAAATAAAATTAATTTTCATATGTAATCAAACCCATACACATAATAAAAGAAATGAGACATAAGGAAAAGGAAACTGTAAAGCTTCTCATGTCCAATACTGATATTTCAGTAGTGTTTAATGATACCAGATGTCTAGACAATACAAAGGTTGCAAGTGTTTATGTCATTTACATAAAGAGTTAATTTAGATAGTTGAATCTAGTTTACAAGTATAGGTTTTTATCTGTTAAAATTTTGTGGAAAGTATCACTATCTTATTATAAAGCGTTAGTTTAAATAATTTAAACGAATACTTACTTACCTGTAAATATTCCAGTGAGTACCATTCTGTAGTAAAGGCATCTTGGGTGGTAATGTTTTATAGTGCCTAACAGAATTTCTTGAATGTGGCAGAACAGAGAAAAACAAAAACAAAAAAACCAAAAGCATGCCAGAAATGAAAATATAGGTAAAGATAGGACAATATTCTCTAGAATTTAAACTATATAATGTGCATAATACTATAGCAAATTTGACCAGCTATATGCATAGATTTCTCACTGTATCTTTTTCTCAGTTCAATTATGCAGACTAATATGCAATTTTAGGCCCAGATTTCCTGTTCATGAAAACTCAGTTATCTTACTCAGATAAGTAAATTTAGAGTAACCTCGTAGATCTGAATTTTCCTATAACTAAAATATTTTGAAATCTTTTAAATTTTTATTAAAATGTATAAGATGTTAAAAATATGAAGTTATTTCCCTTGCTATTTTTATATATTATTACTATATTTTAATCCACATTGTGTAATTTAATCATCCCTTTTAATTATGGACCCAATAAATTAAAAGTTTACTCAAACAGACTTCTATATACGATATCACAAACTAAACCAGAGTTTAGTACTCAAAAATGCCATGTGTTACAGTCCTTTAGAGGTGGTACACTAAGGCCAGACTGACAACGGGACTTCAGGCACTGCAATGCTGACTACAATGGCCCTAAAATTTCAGTGCCTAAGAAATCACTTGTATTCACAAAGCCTGAGTTAGGTACCTTAGGCCTTGTACACACGATCACTTTATTGCGTGGTAAGGCTCCTTACCACGCAATAAAGCCAATTGAGTACACACAAGCAATTTCTCTGTTGCGCGGCAACACCCTCTTGCCGCGCAACAGTTAAACCACTCCGAACGAGAGTGGTAGCATTATCGCGGAACAGCTGTTCCGCGGTAATGCTCGTCTGTACTCATTTTGCGCAATAGACAGCCTCCGGAAATGTCCCAG
>ML685883.1:1580707-1662164 GCA_007922175.1 Pelusios castaneus
AAGTTAAAGTATGGATATAACATCAAATTCCGATCTTACAGTATCCAATTTTATTTTTTACAATGGGTGTATTTGATATTAAATTTGAAAGAGTGGAAATAATAGTAACTAGAGCAAGGCAAAACATACGCAAGTGCAATGTAAACTTCCACGAGTGCAACCCTCCTCTGACCTGAAAACACTTGTAACCAATTTGTGGGCAATTGTGGGAAACAGCAAATAGTGGATCATGCTAAATTGTGTTTAGGCTCTGTGGGTATGTCTACACTGGCAACTTAGGTCAACTTAAGAATGCTTAAGTCGACCTACACAAAGCCACATCCACACTGGGCTTTTATTAAGTCAACTTAAGCGCTTCCTTAAGTCGACTTAATAACACCACTTCTGAAGGTCGACTTAAGCCTTAAGTTGACTTCTTAAGTCGACTTAAAGCCAGTGTGGCTGGGGAATAGCACTAAGTCAACCTTATTAATTCAACTTAAAGTCAGTGTGGTAAGTCAACTTAACAAGGTCGACTTAAGTCGACTTAAAGTGTAGCCACTCTGTTAAGTCGGCTTAACAGAGTCAACTTAACTTTACAAGTGTAGATATAGCCTGTACTGTAGTTAACACTCCACTAGGAACCAGATAAAATTCACCATACTGTGTTTTATATGTGAACTAAGTGAGAATTTCAAATACTGTAACTCAACCGTTTTAAAGTATTTGATGAACTGCAAGGGGAAAGGAATAAGCACAGGTGCAGAAACAGAGAAGGAGCTGCAGTAGAGTTAGCTGAAAGAAGAAAGGCCAGAAGAGGGAAGTGAAAGAATAGGAGCTACATGGCTCCATTAAACTGACATAAAGGGAAAGGGGGCCAGGAACAGCAGAGAAACAGGGACTGAAATGATTTTAAATGTTGAAACCCAGAAACAATGCAGCATGGATTTCCTTACTCACAGAATTTAGCCTGCAGTTCTTTTCTAATGATAATAGTTTAAATTTGCGATGAACTTCAATGGCACAGTTGCACTGATGCTGGAGTTCTAAGTATTCTAGAGCACAATGAAATCCAACCAAACAAGAGGTTCTGTGGCACTTTTAAAGACTAACAAATTTATTTATTACATAAGCTCTCATAGGCATGATAAATACATTTGTTAGACTTTAAAAGTGCCACAGGACTCCTTGTTTGTTTTGCTGAACTAAACTAACACAGCTATCCCCCTAAAACCAAACCATAAATTCATCCCTCCACTATTATAGATGAGACCTCGACAATTAGAATTATCCTGGACAAATCTGTGAAAACTACTGTGTAGGAAACAATACTGGAGACCGGGGTACATTGGACTGCATGGTTTTACAGGATAATCCAAACCTAATTTCTAAGATTGAATTGCTGATCTAAACTTTTATTATTAATTACTTTGTGAGTAGAAAAGTACAGAAATGTTTTTCAGAGTTCTCATAACCATTCCATCTTCAAAAGAGTTAGTTGTTTCTACTGAAAGAGTAGTGTTCACAAAATAGTACTTATATTTGTAAAAGTCACCAGAAGAGGAGAAAAAAAAATAAGTATACAAAGATTGTAAGGAAGATCTGTTAATTTATTCTAACAAAAATAAAATAAAATAAAATTGAAAACATATCAGTGCTTTTAAAATTAGATCAGAAAAGGATTTTTCCAATAACCAAAATTTAGAAAAATTTTAGATCTGAATTAACGTGATCACTATGTAATCACTTTTGGAAGGGGGGTACCAAAAACGTGGGAATAAAATGTCAGTAGACTGCTCGTCAGTTTTTACACTTGTCAATGTCAATCCAGATTTTAATTTAATTTCTGTTGTATATAACCAGATATAGGCAGGGGAGGTTGTGTTTTGTTTTTCTTTCATAAAAATTGATCAGGTAGATTCTGCTTTTGTAAATCCAAGAATGGTTCACATTAAGATGTCATATTATCGAAGCTCTAAAATTTAGGAAAGAAGGCATCAAAGTGCAGAGAGATCCAAGCTGGAAACTCTGTATCTGGATCCAATCGTCAGTAATATGTGGGAATAATGGTGAAAATTAGATGGAAAACTTTAGATTTAGATCTCCCAGGAATGATTTAGCTCCTGGTTCCTTCTTATATCAACCATCAAAGCTCACCATGGACTTGGGTGTCAGATTATGTGAAAGGTGTCTGGTTTTGGCTCATCTCTAGAGACTCACCGCAGATTTTCAGTTGGGGTAATTCAGTATTACTACATTAAATCTAGTCATTAAAGCTTTCTGCCCATACAGTGCATAATGAGCTATAGGATTCAAGCTGAATACCTAAAAAGACCTACTTTTTTCAGCATGGCCACAGATATTTCTTATCTCAGGAAAACTAGATATCAAGCACCTGATTCACAACAGTGTTTTACTCAAATTTTATGCAAGTGTAATTCCATTGAAGTTACCATAATGAATTGGTATAAATCTGATTTAACACAACAGTGTAACAGTCAACCAATGTTCACACAGAATATCTCCGAAGTGTTAACAAGGAGATAAAACAGAGCCAACTCTCAGCAGGTACACTGCTTGCTAGATGACATGAAGTCATCACTCTTCCCTTATTACACTAAGAGTAAGTGGCTTCCACTTTAAAATGTGAAGTGAGGTTGCAGGGATTTCCAACTGGTGACAGGTAGCCTGTGTGCTCTCATTGCTAGCCTGCTCTGGTTGGGCTCTAGAGAGCAGTAGTTCCTGATTTAAAAAATTGTAATTAAACATAATTTTCCAAATGGGAATCCAGGGACATACAAAAATAAAAACGTGCCTTCTTTGAGGTATGAAAGACTACCTCATGTTGCAAAAGCATTAAAAATGAATTGAAATGTTGTCAGCCCAGATCCTGCAAACACATGTTTAACTTAAGCACACAAGTAGTCCCATTACCTCAATGAGAGTCCTTCTCCTTACAGAATAATTTGAATTTGGGGCTCAGCTGCACATGTGCTGGGTCCTTTCTTTGTAAGCTCTTGGCTGCTGTAGCATCTACTGAGCCTGGGGCCAAGGCAGACTACCGCTGCCTTTGGGACTTGGAGTCCTTGCAGAATATGGCACATTTATCAGTTAAGAGGGCAGGGCCAGCATGGACAAAGCCAAACTAAAATTCTAAATGAAAAGTAGGAATCAGTGGGTACGTCTACACTGCAAAAAACACCAAAACCTTAACACATCAGCAAGTTTCAGAGCCTGGCTCTACAGACTTGGGCTAGCAGGGCTCATGCAAAGGCATTAAAAATAGTAATGTAGACATTCCTGCTCAGACTGGAGCTCAGGCTCTGAGATCCACCTTCTTACTGGGTTTCAGAGCCAATGCAGAAACATGTATGCTGCTAATTTTATAGCACCACACATGTCTGTAGACCCTAAAGCGCTGAGACTTGCTGCCACGTGAGAGGTGTCAGGTGAAGCACAGTGACATGCAACCTTTGTTTATCTAGTGATATGCTCTTCTGAGGATTCCTCCTCAATTTTGTTGTCAAAACACAAAAAGATTAATTTATTTTACACAATAATAAAGGAAGGAAAACAATCAGCCATAAAAAAAACCAAAACCAAAAGAAACTTTATAAAACCACAGTAATACTGCCGTGCATTTGAAGATCAGGTCTTTTGTGACTAGACAGGTAATTTACTATAAAATTGCATGATGTGAAAGTATTTGTATCATTTAATTACAAATGGAACTCTTGACTCTTATTCTACCTCTAGGCTTCCAACTGCTCTAATCATAACTATTGAAATAAACAAATATATGTAAAAAACTTGATCAGTTCTTTTTAAAAAAGAAAATAATCAAACGACAACTAGATTACAATGTAAGAAAATGTGTCCTTCACCTACTGTAACATTAACAATGCTAAAGAAAATGATTAGGCTAGTGAAGTACACAGAAACTAACCATAAGCAATAATGCTTATTGAATTCCTATATTTACCTGGTGGTATGTAGGCACTCTGCACTTCTTCCTCGTTTTGCTCTGGGCAGCATAAGAAGCTCACTGCACAGACAGGATGGATGGTGAGTGAAACAGATATAAATATGAAGCATTATATGACATGAGTTATGCAAATGATATGCAAATGAAAATGTAAAAAAAACAAAAACCCAGAAAGCTCGCCCTGAGATAGCTGTCTTGATAGTGTTCAAACCAAAACAAATTACAGCACTCTTTAGTAATATAAGCAACAAAGTACCTATGACAATATAGTCAATTAATACTTTTAAGTAGACTTCTAATTTTTTCTTTTTCTTTTTTAAAATTTGGAACTTACTTCAGAGCTTTTAATATTAAAAGTTGACAGTTTCTTAAACTAGTTCTTAAAATAGGTATTTATTAAAAGAAAGCAACATGATCATAAAAAGGCAATGGGAGAACCTCCATTTTTTGAACTCAGAAGTGTGTTTGGGAAGGGAGGGTGGTATAAGCTTAGTTATATACTTTAATGAATATAGCCATAAGGAGCATCAACTCATTGTTTCGGTGAAAAAAGTATTTGCTGAGTAAAATATTAAGTTTATTCAAATGTAGATTGTGATCAAAATCTTTTTGATTACAACATTATTTTGTCATATACTTAAAGAGATAGAAAATGTACTAATCGGTTATCAAAATCTCCTTTTTATCTATGTTTATTTTATAATCCAGACACTTATTCCATTATTGCAACCAGCAGTATATTACAAGAGAAAAGTACAATAGCTAACAATATAGCTATTGTAAATTAACCACATTTCAGTCTCTAGTAAATATGACTGAGATAACAGCATGTCTGTTTGGTGGGTTTTATGGGTATCTGCACTTTCAATGTAAATCAATCCCAAAATTTCCTTATTGTTACTGATACCGCAGCAAGGATGAAGTTAATGAAGATGCATCATTCAAAAAGAATCAAGGAATTATATGAAGTATTATGGTAACAGAAAGAGAGAAAAGATATAAAATTCATGCCAAGTGGTAGAATCATCAATTTCTTTCATGCTTCATTTTATCATGAAACAATGAGTTTCTCTGCGGAAACTGCTGTATCGTTAACACTATTTATGTAATATAATAACCAGGGAAATCGAAATAATGGCTTGAGATCCACTTGGGAGATTTAAGTCTGGATCTGGATCTACAGGCCTGCTTTTGTTGCAACAAAGTATGTTAAAGGTGAACTGAACTGTTTTTCTTAAAACGCAAAAAACTATTTAATATCTCTGATCATTCAAAGAATTTATCTGCAGACTTTCACATTACAAATTAACATAATATAATTTAAAACAAAGTAACTGAAACTAAAAATCCCCTTTTACTTCCTGTAGACAGAACGGGTTCTGTGTTTCTCTGGAAAGAACTGAAGACATTAAAACAGCCAAAGCACTGTAAGGATGCAGGTCTAGGAACTGCTTCCTTATCAGAGGGTCCATACGTATATATGTCTACATACTTGTAATGAGACACCTGCCCTGCAACAGCTGAGTTGGACTCACAAGGCTCAGGCTAAGGGGCTGTTTAATTGTGGTATAAACACTGCACAAACGCTAGAACTCTTCCACTTCCCAGGGTCCTAGTGCCCAAGCGTCATCCCAAGCCCAAATGTCTACACTATAATTAAACAGCTCTTTAGCCTGTGTACTGCAAGCCATACTCAGGTGGCATGGGCCAGCTGAGGAATTTTAAGTGCAGTATAGACATCCCCAGAGAAAACATAAATTGTTATAGGAAAAGCACTAATGAAATCCAGAGGCAGAAAGGGAAGCATAGGAGATTTGAGCATTAGGCCAAATCTTAGGGTCCCTTGTTCAATATTTACTTTATCTTAATACAGTCAATTTTGCCTTTCAAGGACCTCAACAGTTGTCACATTGAAAATAGCGATTATAGAATACACCTGTACATGAAATATAAACTAGCAAACAAATAAGGAGTGAAATTCTAACTCTTTCCTCAAGGTGAAAAAAATCATACTGGTATGATACTAATATTCTCACAATTAATGCTGGTGTGAGACATATATTGAACAATTTATTCTTTTAGAAAAGCATTTTTGAAGGAGATACTAGATTATATATATATATGAACACTGAGATTACCACTTTTTATTTATAAACAAATGGATGGAATAGAACACTAAGAAACCCGTTTCACTGAGAATCAGATAATGATACCTGAATTCACAGCCATCAGAATTATGACACCACACTAGACAGCTTTCCCCAATAATTTTTTGTAAAAAAATATAAATAAAATTAATAGTAGAGCCGACAACTGTATTTCTGTTGGAAACATATTATAAATTGTTACTGAAGAATCTTCTAGCTATAATTTTATGTGAATGAGGTCATGATTCACTTTCCTAAATCTAAGGATTCTGTTATTGTGCTTTCATAATAATTTAAAATAATTGTTAAGATTATTGAACAAAGATTTGAGGGTTATTTTCTAGGAATTATTCAGAATACCCATTATTGATTTGGGTGCTACCATTATGCACATAAATAAATAAATACATGAATAACTAAATAAATAATTTGTATGGGAATGATCAGATGCAATTAATAATTGGGGATTCTTTCATGAATGGTGGTGATAGGAATTTCTGTGGATCTATCCATACCTTTCCCGTAGGTGTTATGTTGGACAGATATCAGTAGGTATGGATTTTGATGAGAATTCTGTAAATGAGTGAACTTATTGCTAGATCACATCAAGTAAAGGTTCTTCAACTTCCTAATCTTCTTCCTTGTCAGCAGCTGCAACATGCTCTCCCTTAAGATACCTGTACTACTTATTTAGGTGATTCCCATGGGATCCGCCACTTGCGATAAATATACAAGAGTTGCATAGTACTTTCCAAAGCAGAAGTTTATTGGGGGTATAGAGTTGGAGGGGAAATGAGACTGTTGCAGCTGTTGTCTTTGGGAGAAGAAACTCCTGGCAGAGGTACAGGAGCCACACAGGGTAAACAACACCCACCCATCTCATTTATCCTCAAAAGCAGGCTTTTCAAAGCAAGAAGAGAATGGAAAACTCTCTTCCCTAGTTCGAGTCCCACCATAGCAGCACCTCTCCATTTGTTCTGCTTTGATGGTATCTGCTCCAGAAAACATCAGAGCAGAACCCCTAAAGCCTTTCCATCCAAGAAGGCAGGAGATGTAAATATGATCCAAGGATATAGCCAGGGTTTTTATATCTGACTGGGATATTTTATATACATTTCAATTGTCTAAATGTGTTCCCTAGGAATATATGTCATCCTTTAATGTCCTCTCCACCCTTTTTCAACCTCTGCTTATTAGGAAGAATATTATGGAAAACATTCAATAAATATATTTTGGAAAAATACGTTTATTGAATATACAACTACTTTACAATAAATATAAAATGAAACATACATAGTAAGAGGAAAACACTGTAATATTATTGTCTTACCTGTAAAACTGATTTTATTATAATTAAAAATCATTTCAATTTACCTCTAGAAAGAAAATCAATGGTACAATCCAACTTACACAATTCTGTACATATTTCTTGCCTATTTTTGTCGTATGCCATAATAAAACAAGTCCCCAAAATTAAAACTGTAAGCAAAACTTATTAATGCCTAGATGCAAGTTATCTCATATAAATTTTAAAAAGGCAAGATCATATACAAACTGAATTAGGGATCACTGCAGAAGCCATTTGCTACTAAATTACTATATTACTTTAAAACTGGATAAAGTTCCAGAAATATTTGCACTTTTATTCTTGTAACCCAATTCTCCACAGATCACATCGTTCATAGTAGGCTTGAGGAATCATTTTAAAATAGTAACACTGGGACGTATTTTGTCATCCTTATACTGATTTCAATAGAACTATTGAAAAAGTAAGAGTTGCAGAATACGGCCCATTATGTTTTAGCTATATGATGTTTTCCCACAAAAGAATTGAGTGACCCACAAATGTGGACAACCAGAGTCACCATTATGTGTCGAAATACTGAACCAAAATGTGTTTTTTAGAATTTCTTAGGCATAAACTAGTCAAAATTACTGGTTTATTCTTTATTCCTCTTTTCATATTCTATTCTCCAAAAAATATTTTCACTATGAATATAGAATCAATTCCTTATCTGTTACCCAATGCAGATAAAATGTCTTCACTCCCCTAATGTAAACTTAGGTTTAAATAAGTTATACTGTGTCATAATCGTGATTATTTTGTGAGTTATGACCATTCCTTTCCCTTTTCCCATGAAAACCCAAACATGCAATTTTTTACAGTACGTTCAAACACTAGCCAAAAAGACAAAGACACTTCTATATATGTTTGTAAGTTTAAGTTGAAAACGTACCTTTCATGATCTGACAAAAACTGACTATCCATGTCTCTGGACCTGCGATCAACTGGACTTCGGGAGGCATCATGGTGTCTAGTTGGAGAACGTGATCTTCTCATTTGATGAATTTCATCTAAACTCCTAAAAGGTGTTTATATATATATATATATATATATATATATATATATATATATATACACACACACACATATGCATGATGGTTTTCTTCTCCCCATAGTTAATACAGCATAACAGGCTACAATACAAGTTGCCCAAAGGAAAGTTCCTCCTCAATAAACTGTTAATGTATGAGTTTTCAAAAATATTAGCACTTTGGAAAAAAACGCTATTTCACATGGACAGCAGTAATTTTTACCCTTTTTAGAATTAAATTCTTTGTGCACACAGAACATTCAGTAATGTTAATAGGGATCATATTCCTATATTTAGGGACTAGTTTGAGACAATTGGCAGGAAATCAGTTTTGAGTTTATGAATTTATAATTTCACACCTAGATTTCCAAAGTTGAAGTCCCCAGCTGAGGACCCTGGGCTGAGGAAAGTCCTTGTAGCACAAAGAGGTGTTTGTGACTACCCTTCAGCAACAGTTAGAGTGGGACAAAGTAGATCACAGGTAGTCTTCACTATCCCCAAAGTGTGTGGCAGTGCACAGGAAGGTGCTGGTGACTATGTACATTTTGTACTTGGCAGCTTCTGATCTGCGCTGGAGGCTGATCTGAAAGCTCTCTCCCTATGGTGAAATTCCTGAAGGATAGCAGACATGGTGATGCCACTGATCTCTTGAAGGGCTGATCCCCCCCATTAGGGGTAGTGACTGCCACTGTTACATAAGGGACCAAACTGTGCCAGTGAGAATGAATCAAACTGTATGTTTTTACTGAGTTTCAATGTTTGTGTCTGGGTTTTGCTGACAGACTGGAAGTTACTGTTTTTTTTTCAAAAAGAGCACAGACTTTTGTTTTGTAAAAATAAAGTGAAGTATTATATGGCCTTTCAGCTACGTATGAGGAACAAAAAGACTGGTCAGTCTCACAGGCTGTGCTGTGGAGAATCTGATTTCTTAAATGGAACCCAGTCACTCATTGTAAGGTCAGGAAAGATTGCCTGGGACCTCTGAAGTCAATTCACTTGGATGGGATGGAGAATTTGGCGTCACTCTGGACTAAGTCATTCTAAGGCCTGCAGATACCTGGCACTGAAGAGATTCTCTTCTACTCATCTATGATCCAAGGAACATTATCTGCAACACAGGTCTTGTCTTCATTAGAACACATAGTATCTATATTGCAGTGATACTATTATGTTTATACACTCATATGAATAGGCCTCTAACATTTTAACCACAACAAAATTCATGAGCCCTATTTACACTAGTAGATTGTACGAACTATAATTTCAGTATTGCTAGATGTTGCTCTAATGCAGGCACCAAGATTTTTAGTGAGAAACACCCAGAAGACAGAGTGAAAATTGAGAATGGATGGATGAGGGTAGGGGTTTCAGAGATGCACCCTCTCCTCTCCTTCCCTCCATACAAAAGAATAAAAGAGGTGGGTCAAGTTTTGAGTCAATTAATCCTGTCTACATCTGAAAATGTCTACATCTGAAAATGACCATACTACATTAATTTTATGACTGTAAAGGAAAATATACTTTATCTATTACATGTTGCCTCCTTGAAGTTTTGCACAGAGAAAACATATACTGTACTTAACTTAATCACCAATCTCTGACATATAACTTACATTAAATATAATTTGGTAAAGTATTTTATTGTTTTCTCTCTAACTAAAAAAAACCACATAAAAAGAACCTTAGAATGTAATTTGTAGGAACTGGTAACTTCAGATTACTCTTATTTGCAAAATCAGCTCAGTCATAGTTATTAATTGGATATGATTATTTATTATGTATAGCACCCAAAGTGGCACAGTCACTGCCTAAAAGAGTTTCCAATCTGAATTTTAGATACCACACGATGAGCAAAATGATAAACAGTAGAAAGGATATCAGATAAGGAAAGACAAGAGTTTTCAAGACAAGAGTTTAAGCATTCCACTTAACAAGTGAGCAATCTGATCAGAGGTCTAAATACAGGAATGAGAAGGTGGTTTAGGCTTCAAACAATTTATATGCTTCAACGTTAAGCTAACACATGAAGAAAATGTAATACACTGAAAAATAATGAACAGTTCAATCAGAAAAAAGTGACAGAACCTCTGATTGGTTACACAAATTTCAAATCACAAAGTGTTTCAGTAACTAATGCTGCTAACTTGTGAACCCTACCTCTGTAATGGCACATTTGGTAAACGTGACCGGGTCCTGCCCTGATCATCACCACGATGAGGAGATACAGATCGTGACCGATGATGTGTTGTTCTTTGCTGTTCTGGCACAGTTAACGTTGTAGATCTACTTTCTCTAGTATTAGATCTATAACCTACTGGTAAAAGTGCAACAAAAGTATGTTAGACAGTAAAGATCTGGCTTTGCAATCCATTCAGGTAATGATTGGTCTTTCCAGGAAAGCACATCTAAATGAATACAAGATTTTCAAGTAGTCATTTAGCTATTATAAATCCTGAAATGACATGCAGCCAGGATTAATTACTAGCATTACCTTTAAATGTAATGTGTGTATATGTATAGAGGCAGAGAAACTGAGAGGAGTTCTGGTACATACTGGGATATTTCCAGGGAAGGGACTGAAGACTGAATTCCAGAAAGATTGAATAAGTCACCTGAATTGGGGGATATTATTTCAAATCTAATGCTTTAGGTACTACTAAGCATTGACAGTCACTTCAAGTGATGTGGTAATTGTGTTACACTGTGAACCCAAACCCCCATTCTATGTGTGTTTTATGAAATCTAGTTAATTTAGGTTATTTTCATCTAAATAGCTGCTGACCAGAAATGGGAGAGGCAGCTGCTATATAACAAAAGAATGCCCCTGAGACAGAGAGATGGCCCCCAAGCCAGTTTCAGCCAAGCCCTAATTGAACCTGACCAGAGCCACTTTATAGCAACTAACATAAAAGTATTGACATTACATTATCCGTAATAACTGGATCCCACCGATACTGCATACGTAATTTTCCTGTGAATACTATGAATAGTTTGCTACGTACAATTTTTTAAAAGTTGTCTAGAATTTAAAAACATTATCAGAATGTTTGTCCAATTTCAAAAATAGCTTTAATGACATTTCCAAACCAGAGTACTTGAGCAGCAGCTTCTTGTTCATTTAATTACCAAGAAAAGTATTCAGCATTTAATTTTTGTTCTTACAATATTTACAAAAAATATTTACCAAAAGCCCCCAAGAGAATTGTGGCTATGCTGTGTTATGCACTATACAAACCAAAGATGTCAATATGTTCTTCCTGACTCACAGAGCGTGCAATCTCGTGCAACAATTGAGCACATGGCACAAATGAATGAATGCTGGGAAACTGTTTTAGATCTTTGGGAAATCCTTAGTTATTGTAAGGAATAATTGGAACTCCTGCTTTAGCAACAGAGAGGAAAGAGAAGCTTATTTTGAACAACTGTGTTGTAACTTTTAAAAGTCAACACAGGACCTGTATTCACATGATACTGAGTTGTTTAATTCGACAAAAATGTATAACAGAAAAAGGTGGCAGGTTCCTTAAAACAACACTTTCTCTTATTCTGTAGTACTTTGGCATTGTTTCTTCAACACCAAGAAACAATTAACAATGGTAAAAATACATTTAATCTAGCATAGAACTTCATAACTCCCATCACAACAACACAGCTAGTAATGTTGCTGCTTAGATAGCAAAGGGAAGAAGGGGGGGCTTGGAAAGAAAAAAAAGAAATTCTATTTTCTAACATGATAGGCTAGCTTGTGCCAGCTTTGCTCATGTTGAAGAGCACCTTAATCCCAGACTAGTGCTGTTGTAGTCAATAGCACTACTAAGGAAGCAAGGTACTGCTTACTCATTGTGAATAAGGGTGGCCATATTTGATCTTAAAAGATTTGAAGGTTGGAGTGCCAGGACAATTCTTATAATGGGAATATGGAAAGCCATTGAAGCAAACTGTAAACCCTGTATATAATGGAAACCACTTCAAGCCAGATCAGAGGATATAGCAGTAATCTCCGTAGTCCTCATTCCAACACCTATCTTGGCAGTGGGAATTGCAGGAAGAGATATTGGATAAGCAAGTGTAGATTCAAATCTGAATGAAGTAAAGTAGTTTAAGGGTTAGACAAATGGGAAGTTTTAAAAAGAATGAGAGTTTTCCTCTGCATTCAATGTAAATTATCAGCATAGAGGAAGGAGCTGATGATGTGTGATTAGATGAGTTTGTTCAGTGAAAAGGTGCAGTGGTTAAAGAGGTCAAGGACAGAACCCTGAAAGACTGAAGATTAACAGGAAGGAGAAACTTCCAATAGACACAGAAATGAAAATGGAGAGATAGGAAGAGAACCACAAGAGCAAGAATTTCTTCAAGGAGGGAGTGATCCACTATGTCAATGACAGTTATTTTGTGTTAGTCATCTATCCAGAAACTTGTGATCAACTTTATGACCACCTGATATTGTATGTCTGCTAAATATGTGTTTGATTCCACACATGATATATTGTTTTAATGTCTGGAATAAATCTCTCTTTAAAAAAAAACACAGACCAGAATAAAGCAACAAAATATGGGATATTAATTGTTTTTCCTTGCTTGTAGATTGTCTGATAGCAAATTTCAAAAGTAAAGTTTGGATGCCATTACAATCACAGTGAATCAGATAATCAAATATTACAAGATATAAAGGAAAAGAGACTAAAGAGTAGCAAAAAGTCTCATTTAACGGAGCATACCTTACACATACATCCTTTAGCTTTTGTTTAATTATCTTATTATCACGTCACAGAAGTCTTCAACCCAACAGCCATCTGATACAGCATGTGTGAAATTTATGTTCAGAAGCAATTTGGGGATTAGCTTCCCAGGCAATCTGAGAGTGATGCAGAACATTAACAATGCTTTCCAACTCCAGCAGCAAAGCTGAGGCTCACTTGAAGTCTACTGCTAACTTATGTGCCCAAGTGTAAGTTCAGCATTACACCTTCCTTCACCAGCACATTATTTTCTTTTTAACATTTATAAAATTTGCTCTTTTATAAGAGTTCAGGCTGTATACACAAATACAGTAGAACACACAACTTCACATATATATGAATATGTATATACATTTCCTCCAGACAGAAATCAGAAGGAAACCAACTCTACAGTCTCTCTCACCCATATTCAACACACATTAAAGGAACGAAACAGACTATACACATTAAGTTCTGAAGGCCAGTTAATCTGGGATCTCTCAGATCCTCTGGTAGAACAGGTTTTTATGTGCTGGTAGAAGTAGTTTGGAATTGAGTTTCTTCCCGCCAGCCTACTCACATTTTAATTTAGCGATAGTTAGCTCAAATATCAACTCAACTGTCATGAATGACAGAGACTTCAGAGACAGAAAGGTGGTCTCTGAGACAGCAAAGGCCCAAGTTACATATGGCCCATGAATTTTTCAAGGATACAATGGCACACATTGGCACACAACTTCTAATGATTTTCAGTGGGACATAGGCACCTAAGACACTTTAAAAAATCTAGTCTGTTGTCATATAAATTTCAAAAGACTGCTTTGTCAGATGGCAGCTAGATTATTGCAGATGGAGAACTGTTGCCCAGAATAAATTGATAGGTGAAAAGCCTCATAGTTTTAACAAGGAATAGAGCAGCCTGAGAGATAAGCAAGGGCTCACACATGCCAATATCTATTGCCCTCAGTTGCAAAAGGGAAAAAATAAAAAAGATGAAAAAAATGAAGGCAATAATCTCATGTAAAATATTTTTTCTCTTTCAATTGATGAAAGAATGAAGATAACCACTCCATCAATGTAACACTAGTGCTATGGATATTGGGACAAATTCTTTTCTTGGTTACTTGGGTGAAACCCTATTAAATTGCAATTGCTTTACATTGGTGAAACTGAGAGCTGAGTTTAGCAATTCAGTGATATTCCATGTGAATGGCAAAAATGCAATGAATAACTGCTTTCTGTAGATTATTTTAATAATAGATTAATAAGGATACCTTTTCAAATACCACCATATTTTAATTGTGTTCAGTCACTTTTATGAGTAATTTTTACATAGAAAACTTGATTGGCATTGGTGGGTGAACTGCAGCTCTTTACTAACCCTGTCATGAAGGAGAGTTTTAATCTTGTGATTAATGGCAACTTTTAAATGAAATATACTAAAGGTATGGTATTTGAAATAAGCCCCAAATATTTTATTATATTGAATATACCAGGGGTGCTACCTTAAAGTGGGTTCAAGATATTCTCTCTCTATATTTATACATTTATGCACATTTATGGTAATGATCATTCATGAATGCTTATGGAAAGTATAAAAGATATAGCCATGCCACATGCATTTTAATTTGTAACCATGCATTTTAAATATATTCCATGGAGGATTGCATTATATCTAGGTTTCAAGCAAGAAGCAAAATAAAAAGAAATGCAATGGAAATTGAAATTTTAATTAGTATTTTAACTCAATTATTTGAATTAAAATAGTAGTTTCACTTATGCTCAGAGCATTGTGAAGTAACATAAAAACAACTTTGAACCATCTAATGCACACCCCAAACAGTCACATCTAAACAGAAATATTGATTACTACATAAAAGTACATTTTAATTCACTGTAATTTAGAAGGAAAGACACCAGAGAGTAATTAGTCATACTGTTTTCTCCATAATATAATCTCCAAAACCAGCATCCTGCAGGAGTCTGGAATATTAGAGTGGGGGGAAAAAGCAACAGCAAAAAGAAGCAGGCCCATGCTCTTCACCCACGCACCTGGAGGAACTACTCCAATACCATCATCAACATCATAATCTGAGATGTCACTATCACTGATTCGCTGAGATCCTGCACAACAGTAAGGCAAATAAATACCTGGATATCTGGTTGTATTGCAAAATATAAAAATATGCTTAAATGAAACTCTAGTTATTTTTAGATGCAAACATAGCAGGGTTTTATATTTAAACAATATGAAATGAGAATTCAACTGAATTTAGAATGAGGGTAAAGTTTGAGATCTATATGCTTTTTTATATGCACCAATTTCTACAGTATAGAGTTGTACAGCTATTAAGAATGTATCAATTAATTATGCAGTTAAGCACTGGCTGGACTTTAGTATTTTCCTTACTCTTACTCTTATTAGTAGGCAGGAGAAAAATCAGGGAAAAAAACCTGGAAAAATACCTTTAGAATTTGTTTCCTATTTCTTTCATATTTTTAAAATGTAATTTAATTTCAATTAAAATGATCAAGTAGAAGCAACAGCTTCCAGCTGTTTTCACATACTGGTTTTTTCAACCCATAGTATACGAGCCTTTGGATATTATGGCTTTTTAAAAACAATTGTTTTCAGATGTAAAGCTTTATCAGAGGACAGGTTTTGACACATTGTACTGTTCTGTGATTTTCATCTTCCCAAACACACACATGCAAACACTTTCCGTGCTGCAAAAGTAAGTTTTATATTTGACTGTACAGTAAGTGCTTTGGAGACTGAAACTATCAATACACTTCAAAAGTGCTGTCACAGACTTTAGAGTACTTGAGGTTTTTTTTTAAAGACCCAACATTTAGTAATCATAAGAACATCTCAATTAGCTTATTAAAATAATGTATTAAGTTGAACTCTGTGATTCACACAGACAACTATACAAAAACTAACATTTTAGCAATTGGATTTTACTGGCAAAACCAAACTAATTTCAGCAAATTTTACCAACCTGGAAGTTGGGGGTTGATTAGGAAATGTAATAGTTTTTTTCCATTTCCAGTTGTATTTTTGGTTATGTCTTGGAAAGTATATCTTTATTTTTGAATATTGTTTCTAAAACTTGATCTAAACATTATTACACCATAATGGATTATCATAAATCATTACCAAATTAAAACTGAAAAAGGACAGCAATGGCATTTGGACCTACTTTGTAATTTTTTGCTAGTGTTTTCTCCACCATGGACATGTCTCCTTGGCATGAAAGGTGATGGCTGAGGCAGAGGTAGTGAGGATTCATCATGTGTCTGCAGCTTATACCAATGTGGTTCATCATCTAAAAGGGCTGTCTCCAGCTCTATAAGGATCTAGGGGAAAATTTATTGAACTTAATTTTGGTTTAAAACTGCATAGCATTATTTTTTTTTAAAAAACATAAATGTTATCACTCTCTTATATGCTGAAAATATAGCTAGTTTGAAATGCCATTGTATATATCACCTCTCCAAGAAATTCACTCTCTTCTTCTTGTACTCTTGGCTGATCCCAAACGGTTATTTCTAACATTCGTTCTCTAAAATCTCTACGATGTACATGTGAATAGAGAAAAGTTTGGTTCCATTTTGGTTCTAGGCTTTTCTTTACTGTTTTGGTCCTCCTTTTACTTTTATCACTGAAACATAAACATTCTTGTAAATTATAAATGCAGAAACAGGTCACATACTGCCATCTAGTAACCAAGACTATTATTGCTTTCATCCTTTCTGATCTTAAACATCCTGATCACTAGGCTTGGCGGCATTCAATTTGTATTTTTTTTTTTTTTTAAAATATGATGGATATCATCTATGTTTATTTTAAAGCATTTGTCTACATTTATCTACTTAAAAATTCATATTTGTACAAAATTATAGTTATTAAGCATTTTTAAATTTTTAATTATTTAAGATTCACAGTTGTTGGAAATTATGGGGGAGGGAACCAGACATTGAGTGGACAGGCAATAATTATTTAATGACATTAGATGGTGAGATTCAAAAAGTTGTAAAAGCAGTGAAATAGAATTTGTGAACATCACATATTCAAATATGGAAGGTAGACCCTTACATCAAAGTCTAATAACTTTTTAAGCAGCATTTTTCTTACTTGGCCTATCTGGAAATTTCTATTATTATTGATGAGAATATTTTTTCACTTGTTGGTATTTGGACAGTGAAATCAATGGTTACTTACATTTTACTGATAAAAATCTTTTTCTTCCAAGCCTAATGATCAAGGGATTGTATCTGCTGTGCAGTATTCCAGGTTCAGCCATATATCCATGTAGCGAATTATTTACAACTTGATACTATCTGATTATAGATGCATGCTAGCTTTATACTTTTTAAAGATTAATCTAAATTACAATAAATTATTAAAAGAAAATACCAGAAAAACGTGCATTTACAGAATATCTAAAATATTTAAAGTTCTCAGCTGTTGTTACATTTTTCAGTTGAAATATTACCTCCTATCTGGAAGAAAATACATCTTTACATAAGGATTCCTGGGACGCCCATCTACTCTAGGTGGCAGATCTGTTGCTTGAAGAACATTTACTATTAACTGATGCCCCACTTTGTCATACCATAGTTTCACCTACAAGACATGTTATTAAAAGTTATTCGTGAAAATGAAAATAAAGTATACAAAATTATTTTTGCTGCCTATATTCTGTCAAAATATAAAATACTTTTTCAGAAGGGCTGACAACATTTCATAGTTTTCCAGAAGAGGGTTTTTGTTTGTTTGTTTTTTTCTGTTTTGTGAGAGATTTCATTTTGGACATTTTGGGGTTCTTATAACAGAAACCATGTCCTTTGAACTGCATCAAATTATTCTCAGTCAATCTGAAAGAATCCATGACATTTACTTCTTCAAGCCTTTTCTCTTTTTTTTTAATGATGCAAAGACTTTGAACATAGATATTAGATCATGAAATCTCTGGCAATATCACTCTTCAATAAATCTGACTATTTAAAAAAAGTTCCATATACCTTTATTTCATCCTTCAAACATAACCAACGTCTTTTGGTTTCTAACTCATTGAGTCAAATCTAGACTGACAGTAGTGAAGGGAGAGGAAGGACACTGGCCATTATTGCCTTTGCGATCACCAGATTATTTTGCTAAGAGAAAATTCTTACAGCAGGATGGAGGGGTTCATAATACTGCTTCTTTGGGGCCTGATGGGTACTTTGTAACTGTCTTCAGTGGATGCAGGATGAGGTCCTTAGAAAGTAGCAACTTATGTATTTGACCACTGGATGCTGCAGATGGAAGCTGTGGGCAAGCTATCCCTTCTAGCCTGTAGGCTGGGTTAGTAGGAGCGAGTTTACTTTGGTAGTGCTACCTGAAGTTCTAGGTGGGAAGCCTCTACTTAAACAATACTTGAAATCGAGTTGGAATGCATTTAACATAACTTTTTTTAGCAGGCACTTGTATGAAAACTATGAAATAGGGTCAAGCTATTTCTTAAAATAATTGTACCACAATAATGTTAAGGTGCTGTTATAAGCACCCCATAAACTGGCCGCCACCTCCCTTGTGATATACAGACATAGAAACTGTTTCTCCTCAGGTCACGTAGAGAAACTGTTTATCAGATACTCTTCCCAGGTCACATACCAGATACTGTCCCCAGGTCACATACCAGATACTGCCCCCAGGTCACATACCAGATACTGCCCCCCAGGTCAGGTAAAGAACTCATGGCTACTAGGCTTGTGACTATCAACATGCTTTATTGTACATAGAGAACTCCTGGCTGCTAGGCTTGTGACTATCAACATGCTTTATTCGGACCCTGATTCGCTCTCAGCCAGCTCCCAAAGGGGTGGGTCATCCCCTTCGCCCATGTGCTGGAGGGCAAGTCAATCATGGCTGCTCTGCCCCCCCCCCCTCTCCCCCGAGGGGTGTAGAAGGCTCTGACCCGGAACCTAGAGAGCTGGTGAAAATTCCTTTGCACAAATAAGGACAGGAGAAACCGGGCAGACCCTCGCCCCAAAATTCCTGCTGCAGCGAAATCTGGCCAATCACAGCCCTTGGCAGAAAGCCATGGCCTGGGCCATAAAAGCTTCCATGCCGCATGGAGCACGGAGAGTCTCCTCGAGTTAACTGCTAGGCCTGATCACCCTGCAGTAGGAGTTCCCCTGAGAGTGCCAGCCCGAGTCGATTTCAACCTCCGCCTTGAGACGTTATGCTGTTGTTAATCACCTGCCTGATAGTCATGGTATGTATGTGAACCCGAATTACCCCCCCACGTTTACTCCTCATGATTGAATGTGAATAATTCTTCTACCTCAGTTTTAACCCTAGGTATTACAATTGGTGTAGGTTTGGGGATTATTATTACAATTGGTGTAGGTTTGGGGATTATTGTTATGTTTATTGTTTATGTATTGAACTCTGTCTTGTTATACTTTATCTCTGAATTATCAAAAGAGTCCAAGAGGAGGGTTTATTCTAAAGGTTTATTTCTGTGTAACTCATGATATGCTAAACTGTGAGTAATCACCTGGGGCTATCTTGTTATCTGTGAAGCTGACTTCTGAGTTTAGTCCAGCAAGCAGCCCCACTGTTAACCCTTTGCGTCCCAAAGAGGGGACTAATAAAGTTTATTATTTTTGGCCACCACTTTAAGTTTCCAGGAGCCTTCCTTCTCCCATCCTTTACCCACTGCGGACAAATAAGAGCATATCTGAATATGTTCTCTGCTTAGCATCTGGCAGAATTACTATCGAAATGACTCCAATACCTTTAAAGACATTGGAATCGTGAGCAAATCAAACTCTGTGTGGGTATTCATTATATCTCTCATATGACAGGAAAGAGAATTACTGTGCTGGGATGGGCTCTGTCAAATCTCCTAATAAGGAGAGCTTTAAACTAGGTCTTATGAAGGATGGTGACAAAATTCCAGCAATGTGTAACTAGGTTCAAGAAATGAAGACAAGAAAAAGGTGCTGATTTCTGGAGAAGGGACTATAAGCCACAACTGCATTAAAAGGGCAAGAAGAAAATTAACAGGGCAGTCTGCAAAATATCTTTGATGTCTGTATATAAATGCAAGGAGTATGGCAAACAAGCAGGATGAACTGGAAGTCATGGTATATGAAGAAAAGTATGACTTAATTGGTATTAGAGACTTGGTGGTACAAATCTCATGACTGGAGTACTAGCATTGAGGAATATAGTTTGTTCCAGAAGGATAAATATTGGAAAAAAGCAGGAACTGTACGTCAAGAATGCATACCTTTGCTCTGATGTCCAAGGGGACATGAGCATTAGACCTACTGAGAATCTCTAGGTGAGGATAAAAAGATAAAAGAATAGTAGCGATTTTATGATGGGGGTCTACTACAGAACTCCAAATCAGGAAGAGGAAGTGGATGAGTCATGCTTCAAACAAATAACAATATTAGCTAACAAACATAAGCTGGTATTAATGGGGATTTTAATTTTCCTGGTTTCTCTTGAAAGTTGTTAGCATGTATAGAAGACAGCTTTCTGATTCAGAAAGTTGAGGAAACAACCATAGTGTCATCCATTTTTGGATCTGGTTTAGATCAACAGGGATGAATCAGTTGCAAATATGAAGGTGGTCAGGAACTAAGGAAGAAAAGTGATCATGATCTGAGAAACTTCAAGATCCTAAGAAAAGGAGGACATGAAAACAGTAAAACAAGGCCAATAGACTGCAGGAAAGGCTGACTTCAACCAACTTAGAAATATAGTAGGCAAGATTCCCTGGAAAGACCAAATAGGAAGAAAAGAAATCGTAGGTGGCTGGCAGGTCCTATAAGATGTAATACTTGAGGCTCAACATCAAACTATTCTGATGCAGAGGAAAGATAAGAAGCACCACATTAGGTCAATGTGGCTTCACAAAGAGCTTTTAACTATCTAAAAGCCAAAAGGGATGGAAATTGAAGGAAGGGCATGTCACCCAGGAAGTATACATGGGAATAGCACAAGCATGGAGGAACAAAACCAGGAAAACCAGGGCAAAGAATGAGTTACAGCTGGCAAGAAATGTTGAAGACTAAAAGAAGGGATTCTTCAAATATGTCAGACAAAAAAGAAAGATCGGGGTGGCATGGGTTCCCTGCTAAATGGAGAAAGTGAGCTACTAGTGGAAGATAATAGGAAGGCAGAGCTGCTCAACACCACCTTTGCTTCAGTCTTCTCACAAAAAAATAATATGTGATCGGACAACTACCACCAAACTTATTATAGACAAAGGGGAAGGGATGCCAATCAGGATAAGTAAAGAACATGCCAGAGCTCTAACCTATTTGAATGAACTACCATTAAGTGGTATATAATTTATTAAACGTCTGCAAAAAAGAGAAACTATTAATGAAATGATGTGAGATTGGTGGTAGGTCTCAAGTGTGGCTCCACAAGGATTGGCTTTGGCCCTCATGTTGTTATATCAGTGTATACGCAATGTGCACAGTCATTTGTTGGTGTCAGCCAAGTGGAGAGTCAGTAGCCCACCATGGAGAAAAGTCAATGAGCTACTCATCAAGGATAGGTGACATAGTCTGAAGTTGACCACAGCTTCATTGCCAATCATTAGAAACCCCCCATTTAAAAAGACTGGCCACACAGTTGCCCTGTCCTGTTTGAAACCAGTTCAAAGATAACAATGGGTGCCTTGGCAAATCAAAACCTTGTGGACAGATGGCTGGGTTAATGACAAGAGAGTGATTGACATCTATCGTCACTGACCACTTGTTGTTCCAACAAGGTTCCACTGTCATGTCCTGTGGTGGCATGTGTGTTTAACATATTTATTCATGACCTGGATGTAGAAACAGAGAGCATACTGACCAAATCTGCAGATGACACAAAGCTAGAGGGGGTTGCCAACACTTTGGAGGAGACAGCTAATACTCAGAGGGATTCTGATAAGTTGGAGAATTGGGCTATAGACAACAAAATGAAAGTCATCTAAAATAAATGTAAGGTGCTACACTTAGGACAGAAAATCCATATATAGAAAAGGAGATAACTGGAGAGATTACACTAAGCATAGCAGCACTGCTAAGAAGGATCTGGGATATTCGGTAGATCAACTTTTTAAAATGGCCTGCACTGTCCGCCTCCCAGCTGTGGTGGCCCACCTCCCCCCAGTCCCAGCATGCAGCTGTATGCTGGGACTAGGGGGAGGCAAGTGGCTGCAGCCCACCTCCAAGCGGCACGCTGGGACTGGCCCGGTCCGGGAGTGCCGCTAGGAGCTGGGCTGCGGCCTCCCCCTCAGTTCTGGGTGCACCACTGGGAGCCAGGCTGCAGCTGCCTGCCTCCCACCCAGTCTTAGCATAGTGTATTAGTAAATATAAAAGGGTTTTTATAAAATGTGTTTTTAAAAATGTAATTTTAATTAAAATAAAAATTAATGTAAATTTAATTTATTGAATGTTAATTAATTAATTACTTTCAATTGAAATTAACTTGTAAATTGAATTTTAATTAATTTGAATGGTGACCCTTTGGGGTTTCAAAAAATGTATTAAAAAATTGTCGGGAACCACTGGGCTAGATGATGCCTCAACGTGAATTAGCAGTGTGATGCTGCTAAAAGCAAATGTTATTTTAAGTTGCTCTAAAAGAAACATAGCATGCAAGTCATGGTAAGTGATCTGTATTGCTCGACTTGGCACTGATTAGACCTCAACTGTAGTACTGTGTCCAGTTTTGCTCATCAGTGTTTCAAAATGATGCAGAAAAACTGGAAATGACCCAGAGGTGAGTGACAAACCTGATCAGAATAATGGAATATAAGCTTTATGAGCAAAAGCTGAAGGAACTGGGTACATTTCATTTGGAAAAGAGGTGATTACTGGGGAACATGATAGCTGTCTTCAGATACTTGAAATGCTACCACAAAAAGAAATGGAGAAAATTTGTTCTCTCTTGCTTCAGAGGTCAGGACAAGAGGCAAGGGGTTCAAACCACAGCATAGTGAATTTAGATTAAATCTATTTCAGGAAAACCACCCTAACTGAAAGAACGGTAGGACAATGAAATAGACTGCTTAGGAAGGTTTTATAAGCTACTTTAATGGAGGTTTTTGAAGGAAAATGGATAACCATTTGTGTTGGATGGTTTGGACACAACAAATCCTGCATCTTGGGAGGGGTTAGATTAGATGACATATTCTATAATTCTATGCACAACTTCAATTATCATTACAGAAAATTACATGAATTTATGTTCCTATAAATAAAAATGTGTCACTGATAGAACAGACCTTCTAAGAATACAACTCCTCAAATGTTCTACATTGAGATGAAACAGAAAGAGTGGCAGCAAGCTGATAATTTTCTTGTGAATAGATTACCTATGTTATGTAATATGGTAGGGATGCCCAAACTTATTGATTCCCTGATACTCTCCGTCCTGCTGGGCAGAATCATCTAGCCCTTCACCCTGTAGCAAGGAAGAAACTCTGTGCTTCCCCACCCCAGTTTTTTAGGTGGATAAGAGGGTGGGGGGGCATAAGAGGCTCCATGAGCCACCCCTTAACTGTAAAAAAGCCGCAGTTTGGCCATCACTGTAATATATTCAGATATTACTTAATATTAACAGAAACAAAATACACTCTGACAAATAAGTGGCAGTCCCTCTGAATACTCATATACACTTACAGAAAGTTGCCCTGGTAGGACTTGTGGGGCATCTTTTAGAGCTCCAGGACTAGTTGGAGAAATAACAGAAATAGAAGGCCTTTCCATCTTCTGAGATTCAAAGGAACTGGAACCTAAATGAAAAGAAATAAAATCTCAGACCTAGAACTGATAGAACTGTGAATTACTTTAGATTTCTAATTATGCAGGGCTTTTGTATATGCAGAGTTTCACTGATTTATTTTAAAGTATGGTTTTAACCTGATTTAGTTAAACTCGTGCAAAAAGCTGTATGAATACGCCTATTTCAGTTTAAATCAGACAAATTTCAGTTTCGCTCAAGTCAATTAGCAAATAAGTTAATTGTTAAACTAAACAAAAATAAGCCTCTCAGACTGAAATAAGAGCATCCATATATGTCCATACCAGTTTAACTGAGCTGCAGTGGAGAAATAAGTACAGTTCTTCAAACCTCTCCCTGTCATTTCCACTGGACTTCTGCTGAGCTTCTTAAAGTCACCAGGTCATTAGGACTTCACTCTCCACACCACCAAGCCCATCAAAATGCCAGGGCAATATAACTTTACTGCCTCCAATAGCCAGACCATATCAGAAGACTATCAGTTTTTCTCATCCAGCAGAGTTACATTCAGAGGGCCAGATTCTCAGCTGGTATACCCAGTATAGATCAGTTTAAATCAATGGACCCATGCTGATTTACACTAGCTAAGAATCTAACCCAGGCTCTTGTATCATCATCAGGAGAAATCATTACTTATCTATGCCTCCTTCACCACTGAATTATTCACAACTAATTGACTCTCTGAATTAATTTAAATTGCTATTATTCCACTTTGTTGCTTCTATTCATCTTTCTGTTCCTTCTTTCTCTTGCACTCCTTGTCCTCATTCCTCCAATCGAATCCTCTGTATCACCATGCTATCTCTCTCTTTCTTCCCTATATGTCCTTCTTCTTTCTGGACTCTTCAGGTACTGGAATTATTTAAACATTATTAAACATTAAAATAATTAGATTTAGTAATCAGTAACACTAAGAAATAAACAAAACAAGTGAATACGCTTGCCAGGCTCATCTACCTTTCATCATCTCCTTGTTTGTTACCACTCATGTTCCATCTAAATTTTGCTTTTAAGTTCTCCAGGAAAGGGGCTCTGACCAATTTTTTTTTTTTTTTTTTTTTTTAAAGAAAGCACATACTGTATCTTGGGCACTACATAATTAAGTAATTACATTCTAGTATTGATAATGGACAAAATGCTGAAGTTCCTCTATTCAGGGTGTGACAGAGTGCTGAATGGTAACTCCTTAGTCAGCCTCATCACACCGGTTACAGCTAACTAAGGTGCATTAGTATTGGTTAGGAGGATCTGTAGAAAATGGGAGACATCTCTCCGCCTAACGGGGCTGAGAGTTGCTTGTACCTGATTAGCAGATAGGAGGCAGCTGCCAGACTTATTAAATAGGGCTTATATGGCAGCCAGAGGAATGTGAGCGGGATAGGGGAGAGTCTTTACCTGATTCAAGGAGCAGAGAAGTGCCAGAGGCTGCTAGCCCTAGCCAAGCACTGTATGAAGGTGGTGGATGCACAAACGCACTCTAAATAAACTGCATTGTTGACTGCTAAACAAGAGGTTCTTCAAGTCATTTGTGAGCTAGAAGGTGGCTGAAGCACAGGGGCTGGAGCCAAGCATCCTTATGCAGGGAAGGCCAAACCACAGACAGGCCACTCAGAAAGGCTTCCTCTTCCGTAGCATGGATGGCGAGTTAGGGGGAAATCATGGGGCAAAGAAGTAGTTAGCGAGTCAGATACTATTTTTATCTATAGACATACCCTCCATTTAGGAGACAAGTAGAATGCTTGTCTTGTCATGATGGCAGTGGGGCACAGTAGATAAGCTGTTATTCAGCACTAAAGCTGCTGTCAAAAAGAAATTAATCTCCTCTAAGTTTTTCTTAGACTGATCCCTCTCACAAAACCCAATACACTAAGGGTATGTGTAAAAGGCAAGGGACAGACTAAGATGCTCACAGACTAAGATGCTCACAGAGGAGGAAATTCTGGATAGAACAGGAAAAGGTGCAGTCCAGAGATTTGAATATGGGATGAGCAACCAGGGATGGAAAATTATGTCTTCTTAAGCTTGTGACAAATTCTCATGTAACTCTTCTGCTTCATCTTTCTCACGGGTAAAATGAGGGTAATAATGGTTACCTGATTTGGGAAGATTAGACAGTCTAGGAGCATGAAAAGTGCTGTAGCCACATGATGTTAGCACTACATGAAACGTCCATAATTACTATGGAAGAAAGCATTAAAATCCTGCCCAGATTGGTACTGAAGATATATTATTCTGTATAATGTTGGCAATTTACTCTTGATTCTAGTTTTACCCAAATCTAAAGGCAACAAACAGTTTTTAATGTAAAAATATTTTTTATAATATGTGTGCAAATAGAAACAAATGGTATACTTACTAGACTCTAGTGGAGGATGGGAACTCTCAGGGATCCTTGGAATGTCACTATACGAGAAATATAGAGAAAATAATAAGAAACAACTGAACTGCTGCTCTCCATTACTGACCAGATATAGATAACTACAAAATTTCTGGCACACTTTTTTCACACATCTGTTTGTTTTTGTTTTAATGTGTTTGTCAGTATATAGTAAGGAAGGGAGATTATTTCATGGACAGCTTGCAAGTGTTAACTAATGTACATGAAAACTTCAATTCCAAAGACGACTTTTTGGAAATGATGAATAAAAACAAACAAACTATGGTCACTATAATGTTAATATTGTAGGTGGAGGTTCCACAATATTTTTACAATGAAAAGAGCAAAACTCTTCCACTTCTTTTTGGTTCACATAAAAACAACACAGACTGTAAAGCTCACTACTAATTTTTATACACAAGTCTCAAGGCCTTTGCTGAATGAAACCAATGAAACAACAATAAAGAGGAAAAGCAGATAACATGGGCAATGTTGAATAAACAAAAAAATTGATAATGTATTACTTCAAAGACTATAAATATTAGCATGCAACATATTGTAACTGAATATACAAACACATAAATTTATAGATATACACACAAATATTAATAAAGAGAATGGATCCAATTCTGATCTCAGTTACATGGGTGTAAATCCAGAGAAACACCACTGACAAGATTAACACTGCTATCAGAATCTGTCCATTATTAATATTTGGCCCTGTACTACTATTTCCAACATCTCCAAAAAATATATTCCGGGAATAAGAAAGGACTGTTGCACTATAAATACTAATAAACTGAAGCAGGGAAATGGAAATAAAGTTCTTCAGTGAGTCATTTAAAATATTAACCACCCATATAATACAATCCAAACCACAAACAGCAGTACAATTTACAGCTAACACTTACAAAGACAGAAGTCTAAGTTAAGGCACTAACTTATTTGGAATCTTCAAGTGAAGAGCTGAAGCTGAAGAGAGTTGCCACATGTGCAGCAATTTTGAGAATAAGGTTACCCCCGCTAGAATTTTCATAGGACCCTAAAGAAGTTGGTAAACAACTCACATTGAATTTCAACAGGAGATGACTACTTAATTCCCTTAGGCTCCTTTGAAAATTCTAGCCCACCCACCTAATAATGGATTCAGGAAGCTAACTATAGGCTCTTATTTTTTTTAATCTTGGTCAATATGGCTGACAAAAAAATCAAAACAAAAAACCATCACCACAATGAAACCAAACACCAGAGCTAACAGGGAGTATCTGAGTTCAGTTTACATCTCATGTCTTACATCTTATCCTACATGCTTCTCTTGTGCCTTGGCTTTGCAGTTCAAGAGTGATGTGGTCTCTTTAAAACTCATGGAAATAAAGTCATGGAAACAGCAAATACACTGCTTTCTTGTTGAAGTACACACACATCACTGAAGTGTTGCTAGACATTCTATAGTCAAGGCTGAGTTGACATCGTCTGTTTAAAACAGTATTTAAATGTTTTTTATTTTGCATGGAATTTAGCACTTGTAACCACCAATCTTGCAAAATTTACTCAGCACAGCCAAATGTATTTTATATAATTAATATAATAACTTAATGCTTTTCTCATTCTAAACACTTAAAAATATTCCCAATTGAAATTTAGCTTTGTTTGTATTACAGTAACAGTCATCCATTTAACTAAGTACCCCATTGTATTAGGCTCTGCTCATATCTGTATGAAAATATGGTCCTTGCCCTGAATCTAAAATGAAAAGTTACATAGGAGTGGATAGGGAGCAAAGAATATAATCAAATGTACACATTTCCCTTTTTTCCTTTGTGGTCAAGTGATAACTATCCTCAACTGCCCATCAGTCTAGCCATCCTAAATTGGCTGATCTCTTACAGGCTTCACAGCAAAGGGGAATCTCGAGGAAAGATTAAAAGGACTGAAAGGTGAAATGTGGAAGAAGGCAGAAATATGTTTGTGTCAGACACTACAAAGGGGTGGTGAAGACTGGCTTCGCTAGTGGAGCAGTATTGGCAGGGAGACAAGACATGAGACATAATCCCTTGCACAGAAAGCGTTTTAGATATATATAGAGTGCCAGCCTGATTTTTATTTATATTTAAGCCACTTCACACTATCAAAGCAGTTAAATGTCAGAGTGGTTACATTATCTAAGTGTAAAATAAGAATGAGGCCCTTACGGTTTAAGAAGAAAACTGAATAAGGCAGTGAAGGTGAGGGGAAGTCACAAGCCAAGTGATAAAGAATAGTTGGTAGGGCTTAAAACAGATAACAGAAAACTGGTCTTTGTAGGCAGGCTAGGGAAACCAGGGAGCTGGAGAAATAATCATACCTTCTTTGTCTAAATCTTTACACTCTAGGCAGAAAACTTTAATTTTAAGCCACCTTTGGATACACCCAAATAATTCTGGGGTCTGTTGAGGACAGGGGCATCCCTGGCATAATTGTGACAGTCTTCTGGGCTGCTGTGTCCCTTTCCCTGTTACGCTGTTCCTGCCCCTAGCCTCATCCCAGCACCCCCTTGACATGCCTCTTGCAACCAAGTCCACAGAAAAGAGTCTCATATCTGTCTTCTTCAGTTCCTGTGCCAAGGAAATCCTTCTCTCCCAGCTGGAACTAGCATTTTTAGAGCTCTTATATGCCACTCTGACCCCTGTACTTGGTGTAAGAGGTCCAGAGTGGGGTTCAGAATCTCACCCTGGGAATCCTGGAGATGCATTTGAAGAATACATCAAGTTTTACCTGAGATGGAATGGTCAACAGTTCTCTGGATAGTAACACAAATCTTATATGGCATCCTGTGTTTCTATATAGGTCAAAGACCATTTCTGCAGAGCAGCTTGGCTGACTGTTGTCACTGGAAAATGTGGCCAGGAATACCAGGTTATGTTGATCTTCCCACAGGGATTAAGGAACAAGTTCAGAAATAAGCTTTATTTGGAATTCCTACAAAATTCTGTACTAACAAGTGACATTAATGACTAACATTTACTATAATATAGTCTATGAACCTGATTATGTGACCCTTGAATACAAGTAGTAAAACACCACTAATTCGATGGGTCCCACACTGGGCAGAGAGGAGGTTAACAGAGCCATAGGGAGGCTATGCAGAAAGCTGTGAGGAGTGGCCAATCAAGGCCTAGGAGCCCATATTAAAAAGAGCTGCAGGGCAGAGCAGAGTCAGTAGCTGCCTAGAACTTCAGGATGCCTGTGTCTGGAGCAGGCTGCAACTCTATAGTGCCTTGGTTAGAGGCATACAGGCAGGAACCTGGGGAGAAGAGACATTCTTCTGGACAGGCTGCTGATATTAAAAAGGGTGCTGTGGCTGTGGGAAAGTGGCCCTGAAGAATGCAGCGATAGCAGAGCCGGAGGCCACAGCATGAGGCTGCGATCCATAAGGTTCCTGGGCTGAGAATTGGAGCAGTGGTCACAACTGGGGATGTGGCAGGACAATTCACTGCAGTTGCTACAGGGAAACACAATGACATGATCACAGGGCTGAACCGTGAAAAGGACACTGCAGTTCACTAGGCGATGAGGGGGGCTACAGGCAGACTGTGGAAATCAGGTGATGATGTGCAGACTGTTGGCCTCACATTAATCCCCAAGATGGTTAACAGAAAGTGCCAGCCCAACAGTGAGTTATGTGCACTCTGACATTCAAATAGGAATAAAGGATGTGCAGTAAGTGGGCATGGAAATGGACAATAATATTACCCGTACTGGTCTTTAAGAAAGGTAGGAATATACCATATATGCCTTGTGGATAAAATTACCGTTTCAATTTCACCCAGATTTCACGTGGAATTATCACCTGTCCAGAGACACTAGTAAGGACTGGGAATTTATTGTGGTAGATGCTTTACAAACATATAGAAAGACAGGATCCCTGCCCTGAAGATTTTACTACCTAAGAAATTAGATTAAATTGTGTATTAAACAAAGGAAGATCTCTATTAATAGCTGAATAATAAGAGTCACCTGCATGAGTTTGAAATGACCACATACTTCAGGTGGCAAAGCAATGAGACATGTCAAGAGATTACTAATCAGTAGTTCAAAAGCAAACAACAGTAATATTCTTCCAATGCTACAGTTTATTTCAAATACAGCGTTTCATAATTAAGGAAAAATTATTTTTGTGGTACATTGTTCTTTGTTAGCTCTTATCAAAATGTTTTCCATTGTAAATTGTCCATGATTGGTCATTTTGAAAAAATGACACATCGATCAGTGTTGCTTTGACTGAAGTCAACGGAAATTTCTGTTTTGACTGCAATGGCAACAGGGGTCAAGTGTTTAATAAAGCCTTTCATTTCAAGTTACATGCCCCAGTTCACTTGTGACATTTATTTGTTTTTTCCCCAGTTATTAGTGCCAGTAGGAAACAGCTGTAAGTAGTGAAATGTTAGGAATGAATGATTACAGTAGAGGGACATTTCTAGATATTTGTGTCAAATCCTACTTTGATTTGCTAATATAATAATATTGAAGCTAAAAAGAGGCTACTGAGATGTGAACAGGATTTTATCTATAGTATTTTTTCTCTCTTACTGCAAGGAAATATTCATTGATTAACCATATGTTGAGGCAAATAATCACTTTTGGGTAGTACTATTCACAAATGCAATAAAAACTGTCAAGTTCATCACTATAAGATTTGAAGAAGTGCATTCCTTAAATTAATAAAAGCTTTTCCTCCTGCACTTAGTATGATAGATGACAGAATGGCCAGATTTACTGACCTCCCAAGACTCCTCTTCCCACTAGGCAGAATCCTCTAGCCCCACCTCCCTGCCACAGAAGCTCCAAGATCCCCAACTCAGTCTGATAGATGGAGATGGGGGGTAGAGGGGACCTATAGGGGGTTCCACAAGCTGCACGTTGTGAGGTCAGGAGCCACAGTTTGGCCACTCTGAAGTACTGTATGTCCTTTGAATCTAATTATTCAACTATTGTATTTTATGTACAATTTTTCTTCAAGAAAATTTTCCTGAACATTTTCAGTTTGTACTTTAATGCTTCTGAATGTTGTTATAATTAATTTATTCACTTACTCTACTGATTAGTTATCTTATAAATATGTAATACATTATTTAAATATGTCACTCTTACTATCTCTAAACTGGACCGTCTGAGGACATGTCTAAACTGCTGCAGCAGCAGGCATCACTGCAGCAGCATTGATAGAGTGGGTCTGTGCAGACCCACTCAGTCAATGGGAGAGTGCTCTCCCATTCATTGAATTAGAGCACCTCCCTGAAAGGTGGAAGGCAGCATTGAGGAGAGAGTACCTCCTGTCCACATAGCGTCATGAAAATGCTGTGCTGCATAGACACAAGCATGTTGATATGAAATACACTAGTTACATTATGTCATGTCAACCCAGAGTGGCAGCGTAGACCAGGCCTTAAAAGTGCTAATTTAACAATATTCTATTATTTACTTGGTATCATTTTGTATTTCTGCCTCAGTTGCTCAAGACATTTAATTATTTGCACATTCTCCTCCATGCAAAAACACACAGAAGTCCAATCTAGGGCCAATGCAATAAATATCAGTTTTGCTACTGAGTTGTGTGGGAAGGTCTGGAAACTATGACTACAAAGAGTTTTAAAAAAAACTCGATAAAGTTTATTTGTTTTTGGTATTATTTAAGATTTAGAGTCTAGTCTTCACCCAGACAAATCTTCTCATTGAAGTACATGAGTAAGTTTGCCTGAGTAAGGAATGCAGCATTAGTTTTTATATATGCCACAGTCAGCATATTGGTGATGATTTCGGTTTCTGAATAACCAAATTTACAGAATCAAACTTTCACTTTCCATTAAAAAGCCACTCAAGATTAGTAAGGCTAAATTTTATCTTCTACAGCCTCCTTTATCTTGAGGTACAATTGAAGAGTAATTTTGTGTGCGTACATTGCTTACCATTAAAAAAATAAAAAGCCCTTCAACTGTAACTTTCCCACAGCATCACAGATAAATTAACAGCAGGTAAATATTGAACAATCATTCTGTGTTAACTAAACCAGAGATACATTGTCATGCATAGGGAGGAGAACTTTATATTAAAAATAAAAAAATTCAAGCTTTTAAATCTAGAGGTTATTACTAGATCTGAGCCACATTTGAGATAAATTACAATTTGGATAAATTCAGGGTGGGAAAAGAATGCACAATTTTGGGGGGAAAACAGTTGGGTCTCTAACTATCAGATTACTAATGATTACAGCATTAGTGTTAAGTGTCAAACAGTACACATATTGCTGATCTTTGGGCACCTGAAACTAAAGAAATATTTTCAAATTTTACTACATTTGATCTGAAACTAAACTGCCCACACCTTCTTAGTTCTGAGTAATAAAATAGAGACAAACCTAATCCTGTCTGAGAATGTACCAAAGGAGTAGGCAAGATTGGGTCGGTGTGGCTAACCAGAACCACTGCCCATACTGTTATTTTTCACCGTTACTTTAACCGGACCTTATATGTGCATATCTACCTGAGCTGGGAATTATATCTCCTAGCTGAAGTGTAGACATACACTGTTTGGTCACAGTTCTAGAACCAAACCCTAATTGTCTTAAACAAATAGCTTCACTGATTCCTTATGGGAGTATTTCTGCAAGCTAGAAAAACGGATTTTGGCCCCAAAATTGTTATATTGCAACTTCAAATTAGATTTATATGAAATTCAGAATAATTTAATGTAAATTGTTTGCTATTATGAGAGTTATTAATATCTGTATTAATTAGTTTATAAAATCAAATACCTTTTAATGACAGTAACAGTTACAATTATAATTAAAAAAACAACCCTGAGAATAACTTAGATAATAGAGCTTTTGACTATAAATGACACTCCTTGAAATCCTCCTAAATGAATTTATTTCAAGACCTATGATGTTCAATGTTTGTCGATGCCTCCTTCCAAGTCACCAGTGGTCACGTAATTGATGCTGTTATGGATTAATAAAGTTTGAGAGCCTGATACAGAATATCTTACTCAGGCACAGCTTTCACTAATTTTTCACCATTATTGTCACTATTTCCCCTTTGCCACATGGCAGATACTCTCTTTTCTTTTCTCTTTTCTAGTTGGACTGTTTAGAAAAATTCTTCTAAATAATAATATTATTGCAGCTATAGAATAAATCTAAGTTTGTAACATACAGTGAAGAAAATGAAATATACAGATTATAAGTAAACATTTTAAAGTTAAATTGTCCTCCAATATTATACAATAACTTTCAAACTGACTAGTATGTTAACATGTCATAGTATGTTACAAGTACTATAAATATATGTAGCCATATATCAGTTTTTTAAAATCCTGTTAATACATGTAATTTACTAAATTTAGGAAGCAAGTTTTTTAGCCTTACCCAATGGGCCTTGAAACAATAATTTCAACTTGAGGTTCTGATTTTGATTCTAAAATAATGTTGTAAACTTCTTCATTTGTAGCTCCAGGCAAGGGTTTACCATTCCATTCTAGAACTTCATCCCCTTGAATTTAAAAAGAAGCGTATTTTTTTAATCTTATTTTCCACATTTTTTTTTCACAAAAATGTGTGAAACATATATAAAGCCTATGTGTCTCTAAGCTACATTCCCTGAAATCAAAAATACTATTGTGGAGATATTAGAGTTTTTAAGACACTCAAAATACTCCTTTCCAAAGCTCTGCTATCACTTGCAAACTGTACAATGTTTTCAATATTTCAAAAAATAAAATAAAAAATAGAGCAACTGATCTTGTAGCATGGAATGAAAGCAGTATAGTACCTTTTTAGAGTCACTTTATTAATTAGAGGTGGTACTCTGTATAATAAAGATAGGTTGATCTCCAAAAGTAAAATTTCTGATTCCCTAAGAGTTAAAAACTTCCAAATCATGAGATTTTTTTTCATTGGAGTAATATAATGTGTATTTAATATGAACTAGTACCCAAATGGAAGTCTTCATTGCCTATACCAAATGAACAAAAGAATAAAAAGTGTTGTAAGAGTTGGTGTCTCCTGGAAATTTAAGGAAAGATAAAAGAAACAAGATGAGGTGAAATTTTTGTATGAGAGTTAATCTCTTTTTCAGGGTGTTCACATCTAGAATTTAAGCATATACTTATAACTTATTTATTATATTAGTTTTATGTCAAGTGGGAAATCTTTACAAAAGTGTTTCTAAAATAAGATCAGCATATGTATTTTTCAGACAACCATTAAATAAGTCCACCTTTACTACCAGGGCCAATCACAGGCAATAATCAAAAGCACTACAAGATACACCATATTTTATTTTATTTAGTGGTGATGATTTAATATTTCTCAGACTCAGCTCTGCACCAATGACTCAGTATGGTGTTGACCACTGTGTTTCGGAAGGCCTTTGGATGAGATCTAAAGTAAGCTTTGAAAAACAAAGTTTGTTAAAAATCTAAAGGAATTCTTCATAAGATTAAAAGTACATCCTAATCAAACTTGATTTCAGATTATTACATTCTGCCTTCCACAATTCCATGTTCTGTTCAACAATTTTTATTTTTTCACCTCCAAGGAACCTGTACTAAGTTTGTATACATCTGTAAAGCACTTCAGGATTTTTTAGGATGTAAGAGCTTGACCATTAAGTGTTGTTGCTGAAGTTAGTTTTCCTCTGTGAAGTGGAGAGAAATAAACTGGGTTATTTAGCTAAAACTAACTAGCAACCTATTTAGTATAACCAGCCTCCATTCCAGCATTTCCTAATGAAAGAGAGACAGAGAGTCAGGGCATAGCTAGCCTCTGCTTTCTGGCTGAGCCTCTTACTCTTCAGGGTGGGTCTGGCCAGACCTGCTTCCTGTCACATGACCAGAAGCTTCCTGTCCATGCTCCAGTTGCCTAGTAACTGTAGCAATGGAAGCAGGGGGGTGGGGAGAGGCAGCCCAGCACCTGCGCAGAGCCAGAGCTGCAGGCAGAGAAGCAGCCATCTCCACCTGTCTGCCCATGGCTACTCCTCCGCCTGTAGCTACACCCCTGGTGTGAGAAATATACTATTTTATTTCTAACATTTTTTTAAAAAGCAACCTGGAAAAAATCACCATGTGGCATCATATTGACACTTGTATGTTCAATAATATGATTGAAACTTCTAGATCCACTGCACAGATCTGTTCTTTAAGCTAATGGGGTGACTGATAACTATAGCAGGTTGACAAGTAGTGAGAAATGAAACACACTGTCATTGATTTTCCCAGCCATTTGCTGACAAGAAAGGAGCAGTGAGATTCCAGAATTTTGTATTCCATTCCAGGCTTTGGATGGGAGGGTGCTCAGTTGTCAAAGAGTTTCCTGACAATTCTTGTCAAGTTTGACTCCTTCTATCTTCCCACTCCAGCCTGTCCCTCTCCCAATCTCATTTTCCTCACCTCACCACTCCATGTCTCATACTTCTCATCCCAGTACTCTTCTCATTTCAAGATTGCCCGCTCTGAGTCACAATCTCCTTGACAGTTCCCAACAGCTACTTCTGACCAGTTTTCTTACACAGCCAGCCCCCATTCACCCATCCTAGCTCATCATCCAATCTGTCTCCCCACAAGGCCTCTAGTCCCCTTCCACCTCTCCCCACTAGCCCCTAGTCTTTCTCCTCATCCAATTTCAGTGTCTGCCTATAAACTCAGATCCTGATCCCAGGCTCTTTCACTAAATACTCCCAGTTCTCCCCCATCACTCTGGCTCCACATCAGATCCATCTTCTCTCTTCCTCATTGCACCATATCTTTGCCAAGTCAGTTCAGCTCCTCCAGCTCACAGTCTATGCCCTTTCTCACAGTCCCATTTTCACTGCTCAGCCAGTCACTTTCTGTCCTCTAAATCCCATTCCTTTTCCCTCTTACCCCTCAGCTAGCTGGCACTCTCAGTCTACACACATCCAGGTTCCCTGTCCTAATCTACTCTCCTTGTAGCCCACACTCAGATCTATCTCTTGCCCCTTCTGCATATGAGTCAAGCAACTTCTCCACACTGAGAGGGAGGGAGAGTGGGAGCCAGCAAAGGATTACTGAGTGCACAGTTGAGACACACTCCCCCTGCCCACAGTTCTATGGCCCTCCCCATCTCAAAGACCACAGCAGCTTCAGCAAAAGCTCTGTACAAACTATTGGCTGCAGCATGCCCAATACAGACAATCTCTTCAGGAAACATATCACCAAAGCTCTAGAAAATCTCTACCAAGAATGGGCAAACTGCTGTTTTATAAAGGCTTACAACTTGGCCAAATTTGGGTAAACTATCACAGGAATGACAAAGGAAACCTCCGTGATACAAAAGCTACCCTCTCCTCCTTAGCCAAATTTCAAATCCCTGCTCCAAAACAAGTGGGAAGGGGTTACTAGCATTTTTCAAAGAAAAGGTCATCAGCCCTTTTAACACAGGAAGACCAATGTACTTTTCTTTAGCCTCATTCTCAGAAATAACTGATCTGTTTTGACTTAAGCTTTCAAAATAATGTCAGGAATGAGGCAGACACCCAGCCTGGAAAAATTGCAGCCTCAGTGGTTAAAATTTGGCAAATTAAAAGTGACTGAAAACAGAGAGCGTTCTAATGGGAAAGTTGAGGCAACCTAAATAGCTGGTGCTACCAGTCCCACTTATAGTGTTTGAAGAAACAAAGGTACATAAAGACCATGACATATTTAATGAAACATTATCAGTTTTATCATCTAGTTATTCTGACTGTCTCCATAATTTATTCTATGGTCTTGTAGTAAAAGTGACCTTATTAGGGGTTTCTTGACTATCAATGTAATATATATGAATTTTTGTTTGACAACATTTGCAGTGTAGCTGTTTAGGACTCTGACAAGGCTGGAAAAAAATGAAAGTATGACTAAATACATAAACTTCATAGCAATATTCCTGACAGTTTGTCATTATTAATTATTATTAATAATTCAGTCAAAGAAAGAGACAAATATACCTATGGAAAAGCATGAAAAGAAGAAATACTTGTTTCCAAAGTTCATATTTTTCTCTTAAATGAATGTGAAATATTTTAACCAGTACCATATTAATAGATGTTCCTTGAAAAAGAGATATGTGATCATTGATTATTTTCTGTGATAGTGTTTCAACAAAAGAAAAGACAAACAAAAATCAGTTGTACTTTGTGTTAGCATCATTCCAAGAATTAAATTAAAGTGCAGTCCATTTTCATGACATTGTACTTCTTATTTTGTTTATTCAGTTGTTTTTGTTCAGAGTATTGCAAGCATTTTCAAGATAAAATTATTTAATTTGAGAAAATCTTTTCACTTTTTTCTACTATCATTTACTCTTAATTTTATTAATATTACTTGTGATACTGAGTGTTGAGCCTTCAGCAGCTAAATAATAATTACTGTCTAGAACGTGCACATATCTCTAAGACTAATGTAATTATGTATTGATACAGTAACCATGTTATTAAAGCTGCCCACATTAATATGAAAAACATTTTTCATTGTTACAATATTTTAACATGAGCATTTTCCATATAACACACAATATTAATTTTCATTTTAGAAAGTAACAATAAAAAGACTTGATTTCATTACCTGCTCTTAGATGTCCCACCACATCAGCTAGGCTACCCTTCTTTACTTTGGTAATGAAGGCACCAAGTCGTCCTAAATCTGTCATTTTTCCTCCAACGACCTGGGTAATCATAAATTTGAGTTTTCAAACCACAAATAGACAACATATTAAGGAAAATAATGTTTAGTTTGCATGGACTATTTAATCGCATTAACATTATATTTAGACTGAAGCCTCAGTCATTCATAATTTACTTTATTATCAAGATATTTGTATATGGACTTCACAATAAGGAATGTGTGGTATAAAAAGAGCCACTTTTACTTCACAAAAAGAGAATTGTGCCACTCAGAGTGAGGAGAGTCTGAAGTTCCCTTTTACTTGCCTCTATGAAACACTTGTTCAATTACACTAATGCAAAATGTACAGCATAGCACATCAAATTTCAAAAGTGATCAGGATTTTTTTTTCCTTTTTGAGATAATAATCAAGGAAACATATGTTTTATCCAAATGTATTGGCTAACTCTCTGGATGTGCAGAAACAGCAGATTATAAACACGAAACTTTGTTACACAGCAATCAGTAAAATAGTGCTAAAAAACCAACTGTGTAAAAGTTGAAACTCACAATTAAAAATGTATTGTGGGAAGTATTAGGGAACACATGAGAATAGTACATTTAAGGAAAACAAAAGGAACAATATCGTCACCAGCTAACAACAACAGACACTGACACCTTCATCAGAATACATTACAGATTCAATGAAAGAGAGAAGCAAGTCAGGCAGAGGCACCAGACTTCTCCCATCCTTGCCCAACAGAGGTGAGGAGAGTGTCCTCATAAGTAGGATGTACAGTACATAGATGGAGAAAGTGACATGAGTCTTCTCAAACGGACTCAAGCAAGTCCCTTAGGGTCTCTATTTGGAAACCTGAGAGTCTCTATTTGGAATTTTAAAATACTGACAATATAAAAAAATTGTAATGACACCAATTATACCATTGTTCAGAGTAAAAAAATCTACACAAAGTATAGGCCTAAATATTTTTTAAAGCAACACAAAATGAATATTTTGATCATGCTGGCTTTAGAGGTCCTTCCTGAATGGCTGGGCAGTCCTACTTAATCCGTTCAGCCAGTGGTCTCAGAATCTGGTCTGGGTAGATTTTATAATGAAATGCACTATAAAGGTACATTACTCAAAAGTGTGGCGGCTATTGATAAAATGTGTTATGTATTCACTTTGCCACATCGGTGGCTGATGTTAATTTTAGTACATTTACTTATACATCTGAATCTCAGGCAGTCTCCACTAACTGTAAGATGCAACAGTACACCATGCTAAGCCCAGCAGAGTACAGCACATAACTGATCAAGGTAAGGCAAAAGAAAGAGTAGATGTTCCCTAAAAAGACGGTGGTTTCGTTGTTTTTTTTTTTTCCCCTGGAGCCTGAATCTATTGTATTTTTCCTCCAGTTTAAAAAAAACCAACCAAACAACACCCCCCCAAACCTCCAAACAAACAAATAAATAAACAAAACCACCCCACCTGTTTCCAGGAAAAATCAGTGTTAGACTTCGCTACTCTAAAATATTGTCTTATTCTTTGGGCCCATGGTAAAACTGGCAAAAAGTCAAAACTCACCAGTTTTGCTAGAGATGCAAAAATGTTAATAGAATTGTATTAAATAGTAGCACTGCTAGATGTTGAAGGGCAGTTATCTATTTAAGAGGATTTATCCAAAACTATGCACAGACACTAAATTATACATTGTATACAATTGTGTTTCCTATGGACAGTGCGGATTTTAAACACTGATTTTGTGAATATTGGTGTCTACAAAACAATCATGAACGTGGAGCGTGAGATGAAGATTACATTACTGAAATGCATGCACTAAAATTGGGAATGTGGTAAATCCATGGATGCATTAGGATGTTCAGTGTATGCCATGTGAATGGGTGGATGAAAAGATTCTGCTCTGTCATGGTCTTCTATTCAAAACAGTTGTGTTCTTTTGCCAACAGTGCGCATAAGCCAATGTTCAAAAGGGATTAAAAAAGGTTTCTGCTTATAATATTTCACTTTAAGTTTTCAAGGTTTAACAAAAATTGCCTGAGTCTGAGTGCATTCCTTCTTCATCTTGCACAATTTTTGTTTAAAAAACAAAACAAAAAACTCATGATGCTAAATCTTGAGCTTTTTGGAAAACCCACAATAGCAAGGTACTTTACGGTCCAAAGCATTTTGGAAGAGGCACTCAGTATCTGGCAGGGTCAAGATCTAAATTAATGAATATCATACCATGTTTTATCTATATCTATGTATATGTGTATCTATCATTATGTGTGTGTTTCTTCTCTATTTTATTTTTGTGCGTTTTACAGAGAAACAAAAAATGATTGTTTATATTTGGGTGATATACTGCAGTCCTTATTCATGACAGATTGAATGGACACAATCTGCTGTAGCTACTGTATGTTACATCGTAAACACCTGCACCGTCAATGGGGTCCTTTTACACACAAGTCAATGGAGGGTAATATTTGATATACTTGAATAATCTCAGGATGCTGTCCAATATGTAGGGGAAAAAGGCAAGCTCCATTCTTTAATGTAACTATGTAAAATTAGTCTCAAATGGCAACATAACTCGAGATTTTCTGGATGTCTACAATATGCTATATACTATAAAGTACTGAACTATTGTGTATTAGGCTAATAGAAGTTTAATTCATTTATAGCATAACCTTTCAATACTTACTTTTAGCCCCAGTAATGCACCTGACTCTTTTGGCATGGTAGTTCTCTTGTTAAGAATAACACGTCCAATTAGGCGATCACCCTCTTTAGATGGTTGCCACGTTACAGGATGCTATTAGAAAATATCAGTGGAAGCAAAAAGTGGAAATCTCTTCCTGTTTTACACACAAATATAATTAGCTAAATTATCACAGTCAAGGAAAAGACAATTAATTTTTGATTGCATATTGTCTGTTGTCTCTGTAATAATGCTATGGGTCCTACTCCTGCTTCATTAACATTGCTCTTCCTCATCATTAACTCCACACCCAAAATGTGCAAATGCAGTTACAAAACAGATTTGAAATTTAAGGCATTTAAACTATTAAGATGTATTTCAGCTTGTAAAAATAAATTTATTATTTTGTATTCATTATCTTGAAAATTCCTCTTATAAAATAACAGTCCTACAGAATAATATTTATATATTCAACTGGTGATCTTGTTCCCATTGGCATCAATGGTAAAAATTCTACTGGCATCACTGGCGTGTGATAGTCTAATGGATTGAAATGGATCCATTGAATGGATCATTTTGGAAAAAAAATCTATTTTACATTAAATACTCAATTTATTTTTCTAACATAGATTCAGATGGAAAATCTCTTGCTGATTTTGATTTTCCATGGTCAAAAAAAAACTTTTCACATTTTTAGAACAATGCTCTAATATCAGTGAGCAGCTAAAAAGATT
The DNA here is from genome assembly GCA_007922175.1 of Pelusios castaneus. Lineage (NCBI taxonomy): Eukaryota > Metazoa > Chordata > Testudines > Pelomedusidae > Pelusios > Pelusios castaneus. The sequence continues at coordinate 1,622,166 of ML685883.1, forward strand.
AAAATTCAGTTTCATAGATTTCAAGACCAAAAGCACCACTCTGACCAAACAAAATAATTAACAAACATTTTAACATTTTATTTCAAACCTATAAACCTACATTGCCTAGTTCTTACCGAACTAATAGGGGATGTCTCCCTACTGTGCCACGTGGCAGGATCCAGCCAGTAATAATCCAAGTCACCTGGAAGAATATGAATGGAAAGAAATGTGTAATCTCTTACAGTGAGCAATGTGTCTGAAAGCATCACTTTGCATGCATGGATTTTAGCGTATAATGGTTCTATTAGGCAAATGCATAAAATTGTACCATGATTTGACTTAAATGTTAATTTAAGGACAACAATATACACTACTGCTTTAAAAATAAGAATGTGTCTTAGTACAAAGGCCTTCAGTTTCTCAGCCCTGGTCTATACTGACAGCGAAGTTAGACATAATGCTGCTTACCTCAACCTTCTGCAGCCTGTGTCTCCACTGTCAGAGCAGTAAATTAAAAAAAAAATGGAGCTGTAATTCAACCTGCTAATACCACCCCTGCAAGTGGAGTAGCACTGAGGTCAAAATAGGTCCATGTAGCTAGAGAGCATCTTTTTTGGTTTTTCCAGTGTATGTTGCACCATAGCAACATAGCTCCTCCCCTGCCTGCAGACCTGGAAAGTTTTCACTTAATTCCTTTCTCTGCATGTAGTACTGTGCCTTTCTGTTATGCCTGTGGCAGAGAAACAGCAAGGAAAGCTTTTCCTGCTTTTTTTGCTTTAGAGAAGAGGGGAGGGGGAATGAGCAGATGATGACTGCCACCCAAAGCCCCTGCTAACCACAATGCAATGCCTTTCAGGAAGTAATGTGAGCAGTGGGGATACGAGACCCAAAGCAAAGAATTTGCTGTGATCACTTGCCTTCGCCTTCTGTAATTCGACAGCCTAAAACTGAATTACAGTCCAACCCCCAGTGTAGACAAGCCCTCTGTAGTTTGTACTGAGTATCTGCTGTGTGCTCCAACTTGACTTCATAGAATCATAGAATATTAGGGCTGGAAGGGACCTCATGAGATCATCAAGTGCTGTTGAAACCCATTCACCAGTGATAAATGCACCCATTTAACCTCTCATCCTTTCTGTGAACACATAGTGCCAGTCCTTTACAGAGCTAATTATGATTCTAGAGGAATTACTCACTGAAAAGAGACATTTGGTTACAGCTGAGGAGGAGCCAAGAGCAAACCATAAGGAAAAAACATGACAAAGCGGTGCCTGCATTCTATGACAACGAACACACACACACACACACACACACACACACACACACACACACACACACTAAAGCAGAACTTTTGTATGCAGATATGTTCAACTTTATTCCTTTTCCCTGAATCCTTTTATTATATCATTCTTGTATTAGCATGCCCTGAACCAAAACAAAATTTTTGTTTCAGAAAATTTAAAAAAGAACACATTTCTAATTATCAAAAAAGTAAGTTATAAAATAGTTTTAACTGGTGCTTTAAAATAGGTTTTTAAAATATCCATCCGAATATAAAATCATGCAGCAATTCAAACAAATAGTGTCCTATGAAAATAAGCATATTGAAAAGTTGTGCTGGAGTTTTTTCTACATTAAAGAAAATGCCAAAGAAACTAAAGAGCATTGCAGTTTCTCATTAACTTACTTATAAGTATATAATAAAAAATGCATCCGTAGTTACAACTCATGTTTCACCTATGGTGAAATGAAACAAATGGTGGAATGAAACAAATAAATGAGTATTAATCAATTCTGCTTCCTGAGGAAAAAATTCAAAATGCTGTGTCCTGTCAATGAAAAACTATGCTCACTGTTATTTTTTTTTACTGCGTAATTAGTAATACTGAACTGTAAAAGAAAGAGTTGACTTATAATGTTATCAGTTTAACTAGAATAAATTTATAGAATATATGTTGAATAGTATTATGGCTTAGTCTTCAATCAGAATGCGGATATAAACAAGACAGATTAGTCTCATCTATTTAATTATAATACACAATCCCATCCCTCACCATTCCCAACATTACAATATATTCCTTTTGATTTTTAAGTATCTAAGACTTGTTTTTACAAAAAAGATCCCTCAAAATAAGGATAAAAGATATCTACCGCAATGAAATAACAGCTCCTACGAAGTATTTCTCCTTAATAAAATGTTATGCCCATTGTATCAGCAAATTTGACCATTTTGTGTGAAATCCTTACATAAATTCACCAGGGCAAAAAGCAGGAAAGTATAAAAAATGATGGACTTATCTCACTGCAAAGCTGAAATGTGACTTTGCCTGAGACTTCCAGGACAAAAAGAGATTTCTGGAGCCTCTTTGCCACATGCTGTTACAAATCCAGGTTCTGTTTGGAAATGTATTGAAATACAGAGAACATTTGATGGAAAAAAATATTGTGTTCAAACGGTACACCAACTGTATTTGTGACTTGCTTAACTTGCTTACGTCGACTTAAGGAAACTGCAGTGTAGACTCTGGGTAAATTAAATCGACTTAAGCAAGCTTAAGTCGACTTAATTTACAAGTGTAGACACACCCTTAGGAAGACAACATCATATGCCCGTAAAGCAATAAAACAGTTGATCCTAACTATCAGTGTGCATCAAGTTTATTAATGTCTCCTTTCTAACAGCTCTTCTCCTTCCTGGTGTCACTGATCTTGTCATTTCTTCAGACCTTCCTCATCCACAACCCATGCCCACTGCAGTTATTTCGTGGTATTATAAGTGCAGAAGAAGGAGCCAGCCAGGTAAGAGCCATAACTGGTACCAGGTGTCCCAGTGTAGTCTACAGGGTTCAAAGGCCAAGTTCAGGAGTGAGGTCTCTTGGCCTCTCCTGCCCTCAGGAACAGAGCAACTTCTGTTGCTCCTCCTTACTGAAGGTAGATGGAGTCTGCTGTAGCCAGGGGAAAGGAAAGGGCTTTGTACCCTTTTCTTCTCCCAGCAATACAGCTCCTCCTACTGTCACAGTCTGGTGGTAGTGAGAACATTTCTGCCACTTCAAGAGACCAGGGCAGATCCAAGACTCATGAATGATTTCTTCTGCTTCCAATTCCAGCAGGATAACTACTGCTACTGCTAGTTGGGGACTGAGCAAGTCAGGTATAAAGACAGATTCTCATGGGGTATGTGTACACTGGCAGGTTAATTCGAATTAAGGAAGCTTAATTCGAACTAACTAAAGCCTTGGCCACACTAGGCTTTCATTAGTTTGAATTAAGGGCTTCCTTAATTCGAACTAATAAATTCGATTATACCTTTTGAACTAACCCTTAATTCAAACTAGTTAGTTCGAATTAAGTCAGTGTGGCCATGTTAGTTCGAACTAACTGTTTAGTTTGAACTAAAATTCCAGTGGGGCCATGCTAGTTCGAATTAAGTTAATTCGAACTAACTAAAATTAGTTTGAATTAGTTAGTTCGACTTAACTAATTCAAACTAACTTTGGTAAGTGTAGACATAGCGATGGTGTCTCCACCTATTGGAGCAACATCTGTTGCTCATCATGCAGATCTGGTGTTGCAATTAGGAGGCTATCATTATGGCTCTCACCTGGCTTGCTCCTTCTTCTGCACTTATAGTAGCATAAAATAACTGCAGTGGGTATGGGTTGCGGATGAGACAGGTATGAAGAAAAGACTTCTTCAACCAATCTTGTGTTCTGTGGCTACAGGACAGTCATTTAGCCAAGGAACCTTAGCAATGAACGTAGGTATGTGGGACTTCACAGTACAGTTTGCCTTCTAAATCAGGATATTTTTGTTGGTAAACTGTTCAGGCCTTTTTTGGAAAAGAAATCCTAGATACATTACTTGAAGTATAGTGGTTGCTATTAAAAATTAATACTTACTATTCTTAGCATTGATAATAATTGCTGTATCTAATAGCTTGTTTACATGGGAGTACTCAGGAAAATTAATCCAAATTAACTAAAGGTGTGAATTTAAAGTTGAAATCCATGTTTCATCAGGACATGGAACTTGTGCATTAAATCCCATCTCATTCAGAATTAAAACGGCCTTAATTCTGCTTATTGTAAAAGTGGGAATTTAAATCCCTTACATGGACAATTAAGCTAAATTGAATTAAGATCACTTTAATTCTGAATGAGAGTGACCCCCACAAGGTTTGAATGTAGTTTAACTAATCTATTTTTAATTCGCACCTTTAGTTACTTTGGATTAATTTTCCTGAGTGTCCCCGATATACCATTACTGCATGGCATTGTTAGAAAACATTACCTTTTTATGGCAATCACTGTATATCCCTTTCTTTGGGTTAGAGGGCTCTGGAAGGCCCCCTCCCTCCCCCTCATCCCCCTCCCCACACTCTTCATGTAATTGTAATCTTTTAGCACAAGTTATCTTCCACCTGATTTCAAAAGACTTAGAAATCCTTGTGTTAGAAAAAGGTTTTGATTCCCCTTCCATCCCCCCAGAGTGGACTACATTTCACTACAAAGATTATCTCATGGACAAAACCCCTCCCATAACAGTCACAAAGATCATGTACACTCTTATGGTGTGATTGTGTATCATCCATGTTCACTCTTATACTGTAACCGTGTATTGTTTAATGGAAATTCTGCCATTTAAGCTATTTTTGGAATGCTCATGACATACTGAACATTAGTGTTATAGTAAGTATAGTATAGTATTCTGCGTTGCTTGCAATGTCATGTGTTTGGTTATGGGATTATGTAATATACCCACATATGTGTCTCACATTGTTTGGAGCGGAACCAGACACACTAGAGTGAGAATTCACACCTCATAAATGCACAAAAACAATTTAGCTCACCTCTGCCAAGAACAATGGACTGGCCTGATCACTTGAGAAGGTGATGGCCATTTGACTTAAGTGGAGGAAACCATGCTGGACATTGCCAATCATCTGACACTACTCCTCCCACGCATTTAAATACACATTTTCTCTGCTAATATCAAATCACCATCTTTTAACTCATCTCCTTAAGTAAATGCAACCCCATCTCTTCTCTTTTTCATTGCTAAACAATTAAACAAGCTTTGCAAGGAAGCCTTACGGCAGTATCCCTTAGTGTCAACACTGAAGGGTTCCTCATCAGCTGGAGAGAGGTCTCTTAGAACTCTATGTTGCTCTCAGCAGTTTACTTGGAGTAAAGGGAGAAGAAAAGAGGTGAGGCTCTCACCCAAGGTCTCTTCTCCATTTCTACCCTTCCCATTAACCTTTATTTGGCTCTTTTACCTCTCTGAATGCTTCATTATCTCCTTTACTGTTCAACCTCTTCCATCCAATTTTACCCTCTAAACTCTGCCCTGGACCACTTCATAGCTTATAGTCACATAGCTTTTAATTATTCCTGTCTTCATCTTCCAGGTCTACCTCTCCACATCTTATTCCCCATTCAGACTTGGAACTCTGATTACCTGTGGCCTGCCTTTCTTGATGTTCTCCCACCACTGCAAATACAAAATATTATGCCATCTCCTCCCTTCACTGTTGACTATTTCACTATACCTCCTGTCCCACAGACACTAAATATTTGGGTCATTCTTAACTTGTCTCTCTCTTTACAGTGGCACATAGACACTGTCATTAAATCATGACAATTTTATCTGAACAATTTCTCCAAAATATGTCTATTCCTCTCCATCACTACTACTTGTACAGACTTTGGTCAACTCCTACCTGGACTACTGCAATCTCCATTTCTTTAGCCCTCCTGAAACTTGCTTTACCCTCACCTCTAATTCACTTCCTGAGAAAAATGTCTCACTTGTCCACCATTACAACTATACTTCCCCTCACAAACAAAACATCAAAAATTTTCACTGGCTCCCAATTGTACCCTAAAGGAAAATCAACATCTCTCTCACTTTCAAGACCTTCCACACCTTGGGTCCTTTTGTTATATCTGCTCATCTCCCTTCCCTCATACAAAGGTGCTCATCTGAGTGTCCCTTTTGGGCTTTTCTCACTAGTGAAATTCTGACCCCATTGACATTAATGGAGAACTTTCCATTGATTTCAGTAAGACCAGGATTTTAACAACAGGATTTTTAGTTGTTGTAACATGTTAACATGATTAAAATGTTACAAAAGATAAACCCTGTGTGAACTTCCATTTCTTTCCAACTCCATGCTTTTTTCATGTAAGTGTTATGCTTGAAATGACTTTCTGATATCATATAGTAGGCCTCCATTTTCTTTTACTACTTTTCAAAACAAGGCTTATAAACTGAAGTTGATTATACATATTACAAAGAATATATATATTCTTTGTAAATTTCAAAACACACTGCAGCTCTCTTAGATCTTCCATGTCTACAGTGAAAAAATTAAAAAAGTGGTAGAAAATCTCAGCACTCAGGTCACCTGACTTCAGCTGATGCTACAGAGCTAAAAAAGTCATTGTAAATGTTCCCATTTGAGCTGATGCCTGGGCTCTAAAACCCATTGAAGGGGAAGGTCTCAGAGCTCACATTATGACACAAGTGGAAATATCTGCACTGCTATTTTAACCCTGCAGTGCAAACCCCATAAACCCATGTCAGAACCCAAGTTGAACTAGTCCCTCAGACCCCCTGTGGGGGGTGTTTATTTTTGCAGTGTACACATACCCTAAGTAACTTCATGATCATTTTAAATTTACTCTTACATTTCCCACTCTGAGCCATACCTGTGTAGTTTTCATATCCTTATCTTGCCCTAATTTTGATTGTAAGTTCTTAGGAGATGCACTTTTTTCTTCTCTATTTCATAGACTGTGATACATACATATGGTGCTATAAATAACAACTAATAAATCATCATCATCATAAATTAAATTAATGTGCCTTTGTTTTATATATGCATCTATAAAAATGTTTTTCAAAATTATATGGAACATATAAAAAAATAGAAGCACATTTTGAATAAATTAAGGCTACAAAATCAATTAACCACAGCATGATTCATTAGATACAGGACACTTCGTATGTCTTCTGCTGAAAAGATTAGTTAAAAATAATATACCTGAACAACTATTAGTTTCCTAAAGGTCAATCTTTTGAATTCCTTATCTGTTTTTCCTCCAACATGCCGCATATTTATGAGTCAATGAGATTATTTTTTTCCAGAAATGCATTTGAATTTTGACATGTTTTCTAAATTCACATTCTTGTCTGAAAAAATCATGCTATGTATCACCACTAATGTGCCAAATTATATTTAATATACATACTTTTAAAATAAAAAAGCAGCTGTAGAAAAGACTTAAAAACAAAATGGCTCCTTATTTTCTGTTTAAGCTGAACATTAATTACAATTAATATTCAAATGCTGAGGACATGACCTTTCCACACACAAACTGCATATATGAAATATTTTACATAAGTCTATAGCATCAATGCTACAGTATCACTTGTTTACCTGTCCCTGAGTGCAACGTGTGGAGTAGAAACTGAAGAAAAGCAGCAAACATAGCAGCACCAGCAACAGAGTGGTTAAATAAGCACAACTGGCATCTAGCAGATTGCCGAAGTCCAGCTTTCAATGGTAGCAAACCGTAATACAATCAAAAATCCACTTCAGTGTGAAGGAAAGTCCCTATGGTCCTTGTGTTCTGATTGCAAGCCAAATTATTCTGCAGTGTCAAACATTCTACAATGGTGAGACCAAGCTAAGCCCATAAGAGCTGTTGTCATCAAAACAAATCTCTGCAGTGTAGCGCTAGCATTGATTACTGCATTAGTCTATACATGCTCAGTGCAATGGTAAAGCATTTCCTGTAAAACCCATTAATGATTTTAAGAGTCCACAGTTAACAGTTTCATGAAACAAGATGCAAAAATGTTGCTTCCTCTCTTCAGACAGTGTGAAATAAATGTTGTATCCTCTTAAAGCTGCCCCAGAGAAACAGTGTGTACAAGCTCAGGCATCTAAATAATCAATACCACTGCTGGGAAGCTATTGTTTCTGTGTAATAGTATTACACTGAGTTTTCATGAACTATTTAAACACCATTGCAGTGTAAAAGAAACCTATCAGAAATCATGCAAAATTTAAAATCTATTGTGATTAATTTTAGAGTTACTTCTACTAAGTTGAATATATAATATTACATATAGCTATATATCGCCATTACAAAATATCGATATATTTAATTATCTTTAATGAAAGTATGAGAAATGGGAATATGCATATCTCTGGGATTTTTTAAAGTAGGCCTACTGCTTAAAGGAACAATTTCAGGTCAATTTTGGCCAAAAGATTAATTTAAAGTTTTCCCAAACCTAAAACCAATACAAATGTTTCCTTAATGGACACAGTTTTGTTCTTTAGTATAACAATAGAAAGCATCTGCTGTAAATGAGATGTTGAAGACTTCTAGAAGTGTGAGAACCTAGAAGTGAAATTGTCTACAAAACTAAAGTGGAATTAACTTATTATTTTCATCTTCAACCTTAGAGAAAACACAGTAAGTATAAAAATATGAAGTGAATTATATGTCCATCCTATTTATCAATGTGTATCTTTGGTGTATTGCTATGTATTGTCTTTGCAGTATTGCAAAATCCAAGCATTCATTTATATATATAACTAAGAATAAAGTCTCAAAATCATTAGACAGTTTAAAAAGTAGCTTTTCTTCTTTTCTTTAAAAAATAATACATTTTAGGTTCTTTTAATTGATCTTCTAGCTTTTGAGCCTTTGGGGTAAGATCAGTCCAGGTTTATCTTCTCAACGGTGACGTCCTAGAAATTTACATTTTAAATTAAAGCAGAGATTGCTTGGCTTTAGGAGTTAAGGGTTTTTTTTTAAACAAACAAACAAAAACAAAAAAACCCCTCCAGATTTCACAAGATTCCTTATAATGAGAACAGACAATACTGGTGACAGAAGAAATAGTTGCCCCAAGGGACTTTTATAGCTGACGGAATGATCTTCTTCTGTGACATTCCTTGATTTTAAGCAGATAAAGAGACATCTCATGATCAGGTGGTCAGTCCCATCCTGTTGTAACTACCCAAATACTTCCAGGTTATCAAATATACACATACTACATCCAATAGTTTGTGAACTATAAGACTTTCAGATAACTACATCCAATAGTTTTGTGAACTATAAGACTTTCAAATAACTGAGGAATGAAGTTCCTCCTTTTCATGTTTTTTTTCCTTCACTCTGCACAATATCAAATTTCCAAAATAGCTTGTGATCATTTAATTAAAACTATCATAAACATACATATTCTAGTGGTCAGAGTTCATAAATAGGAACATTGTTTAGTAAATATTCCATTAACAGTTTTCTGTCAATGTTAGTATGTTCCGTTAGAGTAATATATTTTAGGGTAAACTCCATTTAATACTGTACAGAACTGATCTGAAATCAGATTATAATTTAAACATTACACAACATATGATAGGCAATAATCAATCCCACATAATTCACCAAATATATGAACAAAGACTCTTTAAATAAACTCAGGTGTTCAGAAATTCTGAAGAGTATTCCTAATAAATTAATGTACTCAGTAAATGCCAACCTAAATGTCAACCAGAATCCCATTGTGGAATGTGTCTGAATCCAAAGGATGCAGAAGGTCTGAATGAATCACCGATTAACTCAGGGGTAATGATCCATGAACTACATTATTCTTCTGCTGTGAAGCCATAGGATTTCTTAATACTGATTACCCCTTTATATAAAGTGTGTTGGACTAAATTCTGATCTGATTTATAACCCACGTAATCCCACTGAATTCAATGGGGTTATAAAAAAAATGCAAGAACAGATAGCAAATATTTTGACCAGGCATAAAATCATTTGAACTTTTAAATTCAATGGAGCTTTGAACAAATTTATAAAAAGGGATTTTTAGATATTATAAGGATCATGCATGCTCATTTTTAAGAGCCTATAATACTGACAAAATAATCTCAGTTATCATTAATACTTTATTGTTTGTTAATATACTTTCTTGCCATTCATCAACCCTAAACATTTCAGATTCAATGTAGAGATCATGGTAGTGATATATCTTTGACCTGATTTCAATAGGTTAACTTCTATTAAATAATAGTCTTTAATTTTTTTTAAAAAAAATCTTAATTTGCTCTCCAAGTCAATGAACGAAACATTTTTTACTAGTTTTTGCTTGTTTGTTTGTTTGTTTGTAATCATCACCACAAAGTCCATCTCCTAATTCTTATGATAATTTTCTAGGTCAAACTAAGATTAGGCCTGCCATGGCACAAACAATTAGAATTCTAACAATGTGCCTCGGTTAATATTTTTATTTGTCCTTCTAAAGAAGATTCTGAGAAAAAAAGGTATAGAAAGATTTGAGTTTATCAAAAAAAAAAAATTGAAGAGCAAGTCAAACAATAATCTACTTCTTATCTCATTAAGAAAAACACCAACCTAAGGCAAGTCTTCCAAAAATAACAAAAGGCATTTTTCTCTCTGTAAGTATATATTACGTATAGCAGCAGAAATGAAAGCCTCCCTATATGTCTGCTTTTAGGGGAACTGCTACTGTGATTAAGAATAATCCAAGATTTCCAATGCTATGGGATTTAAAACCATGTTTCATTGTTTTAGTTATATGAAAAAAGCTACCCAACTTCTTGTATGATTGGTTTGTCTTCTGAAGAGATTTGTCTCTCTAGAAAGGACCAGTTACTATAGGAATATATGAAATAATCAAGGTGGACGAATTGTCTGCTCTGCCCTTATACTGAAAATCTTAATAGGTTTAAACAGAGAAAAGATTCCTGTCCTAGTGGAAGGTGGAGGCGGGAACCCTGAAAAATCCTTGAACTTGCTTAGCTACAGTGATAATGATTGAGAGGGCACATATAAGAGGGGAGTAGAGGTCTGAGTTTAATACACCCTTACTAGGAAATTCGGCGGCAGTCAATAGGAGTTACACAAGTTACACAGATTAACTATCCCCACTGCACTGTGCCAATGGAAAATATATGTCAGTCAATGCAGCACCACCTTTGAGGAGGTGGTTTAATTGAATCAACTACTGGATCAACCGAGTGGTTCTTGAATGCCGTTCAATCGATCTGAATAGATCAAGTTGACAGAGGCGAATTTGCCAACATCAGTGTGTGCATACCCTCTAATAATGCCTCTAGTTATGATAGCCTAGGTCTATTCACCTCTTCCGGGAAGAGCCAAAGACAGCATTTTGTGAGAGTTTGACAGTTGCCCATATGCGTTGTTTAAACTTCTGCACCAAGAAATCACACCAAAAGGTGCAGATTTTCATGGATCAGGATTTATGATCAATAATACTTCTTGGAAAAAGTTATAGATTTTGAAGAATAGCTGTGGTGACCTGCTAATAATTAAACTAAATACAAACATACACAATACAATGCTAAGAGTTTGACTAATATCCACAAAAGCCATTAAATTCAAAATTATTACATTTTTGTTCTTCGCTTAATCTGTCAAGCCTATTTATTGCAGGAGCTGGTCAACCACACACAAAGATGCAAATATTTCAGGAATATTAGGTCTCCAGTTTGATTTTACCATATTTGAGCCCCTTAGTGTTTGTAAAACTTCACTGCTGGTCTTCAAGATTGCTTCTGATTGAGATCCTTCCCTCATGCTGGGGATTGGGGTATGACTGTGATATCCACTGAATATTTTTTTTTTTAGTGCTTAACATTTGTCTGATTTCCGAATATTTCACAAAGCCAAAAACAACAGTCAAAATTTGTAAAATTTTATATTCACTTGACTACACTTCACTGTAGAAAAGGACCTGGGGGTTATGGTGGACGGGAAGCTGGATAGGAGCCAACAGTGTGCTCTTGTTGCCAAAAAGGCCAATGGCAGCATATTGGGCTGCATCAGTAGGAGTGTTGCCAGCAGATCAAGGAATGTGATTATTCCCCTCTATTCGGCATTGGTGAGGCCGCATCTGGAATACTGTGTCCAGTTTTGGGCTCCCCACTACAGAAAGGATGTGGACAAATTAGAAAGAATCCAGCAAAGGCCAACTAAAATGATTAGGGGGCTGGGGCACATGACTTACGAGGAGAAATTGAAGGAACTAGGCTTATTTAGTCTACAGAAGAGAAGACTGAGGGGAGATTTGATAGCAACCTTCAACTACGTGAAGGGGTGCTCCAAAGAAGAGGGAGGTAGGCTGTTCTCAGTGGTAACAGAGGACAGAACAAGGAGCAATGGCTTCAAGTTACAGTTGGGGAGGTCGAGGTTGGTATTAGGAAAACTTTCTCAGTAGGAGGGTGGTGAAGCATTGGAATGGGTTACCTAGGGAGGTGGTGGAATCTCCATCTTTGGAGATATTTAAGGTTTGATTAGACAAAACCTTAGCTGGGATAATCTAGTGGGAATGATACTGTTTTTAGCAGGAGGTTGGACTAGATGACCTCATGAGGTCCCTTCCAGCCCTTTGATTCTATGACTTGATCTACTGCGGCTCTGCAGAGCCGAATGCCATGAAGTTAGGGCTGAGAAGGTAATGAGGCTGTGGGGTAGTGGCCAAGAGAAATCCACAGAGATGTAGGGGAGAGATGCAGTGGAAGGCTGCTACACACTCACTGGCTATGTCTATGCTTGTAATTTTAAGTCAACTTTAACTAAGTCGACTTAACTAAGTCAACTTTAAGTCGACTTAGTCAAATCGACTTAGTGCATCTACACTTAAAATTAAAGTTGACTTAAAGGGGAACTTACAAAGTTGACCTAGAGCGTCCACACTGGACGCCTAGGTCGACTTCTAGGGGCTAGGGGGACCTTGGGCAGCTCCACGGTGGCAGGGGGGGCACCCCTTGTGTGCAATGGGGCAAAGGGGGACAAGGACCCTGGTAGGGCATGTGGGCAAGGTGTGATGCTGTCCAGATTTAGGGAAGCATTTATGATATTATTTTCTATTCATATCTCATATATGCTATAATCCATAGGAACTATGTCATGTTTGGTATCAATAGAAAGGTAGTAATTTGCTGGGAATGATTATATAGTTCATGTATAGGAATTGTATCTGTATTAGAAGTTAGGAATTTGATGTTCTCTCTATACTTTAACTTGTGTGATTTTATGGAACTGTCTGAGAGAGGCGGGTGTGTCAAACCATTGTGTCCTTAATGTTTAGGAATTTTCCAGCTACAATGGTCCCAAGGAGTGACCTGATGAGCCATTAAGGACATAAGGAATACAACCATTGAGTCCTTAATGGCTTATCAGGTTGCTCCCTGGGCCCATTGTACTTGGGACCTTCCTTAACATTAAGGCCACAATGGTTGTAGACAGCTTGTCTCGGGTATTTCCACAGATTCACACAAGTTAAAGTATAGATATAACACCAAATTCCTAACTTCTAATACAGATACAATTCCTATACATGAACTATATCATCATTCCCAGCAAATTACTACCTTTCTATTGATACCAAACATGACATAGTTCCTATGGATTACAGCATTTATGAGATATCCATAGAAAATAATATCATAAATGCTTCCCTAAATCCAGACAGCATCACACAGGGCTCTGCCCTGCCCTTTGGGGGGCATGTCAGGCTCCCTCTGTGCCCCCCGGCAGGGAGGGCATTGGTGTAGTCCTGGGGTAGCCCTAAGTCAACTTAGGGCTACCCCATGTCTACAGTGGCTTAATTTGACTTTAAAAAGTCGAATTAAGCCTTAAGTCTAATTAAATCTAGGTTTAATAAAGTCAACTTAATTTTCATTAAGTCGACTTTATTTTCCTTAAGTCGATTTAAGAAAACAGTAGTGTAGACGCAGGGTAAATTAAGTCGACTTAAGCAAGCTTAAGTTGACTTAATTTACAAGTGTAGATGCAGCCACTCTCTCTCTCACACACATACACACACAAGGTCTCTGGGTGGGGTACAGGAGTAGTGGGAGTGTCCGGGTCCCACCTGCTTCCACAATTGCCATAGAATTGTGGCAGTGGTCACAGTGGGAAGTGGCTGGAATGGACTGCAGGAGTCCCCTCAGAGAGCTGAGTCATGAGATGGAGGGTCCAACATAAACAGGACAGATGGTGAGACATCACAGAGAGGGGGTGTTTGCCTGGCTAAGAGCTGATTCCCCAGAGAGCCAGCAGGAGGCACCAAGGCGTTACAATCATATTAGGTACATCTCTGCATCTTTAAGCACCTAAAAATACGTTTGAAAAGATGTCCCATACTCCTTAAATAAAACTAACTTTTTCTTGCCACTGACTATATATTTCCATTACACTGATGGTTTAATGTTTTTTCCCCTCTATCAGAACTTCCATGTAAGGAACGAGTATTATTGTAGAGTTATGCAAACTCAGCCTGTGAATGTAATTTCCATATATAGAAGTGAGTCAATAAGAGGAATGCAACACTGTATAAGAGGTATGTTCCAGGATAGGCCTTAAGTTGTTTAACAACTGAAGTAGGAAGATATGTCTATGTTTGCAGAGATATTATCTTTGGTAACAAAAACCTGGAATACTGGAACTGGATTATACAATTATTTAATATGCCAGGTGAAAATTACATTCTCTAGGCTCCATCTAGTTAGCACTTTTTTCAATGGTCAAGAATGTGCTGACTGATGGATTAAATTAGCAAACTTCAGTACAGTTTTCCCTTCTTTTGTGGAGAAAAATATTTTCATCGCTCCATTCCTTTTCTGAACTAAAACCACAAAGGGAAATGACATCTACTAAAAGAAATGACTAAAAATTTAAAAATAAAAGGAAAAATGCCTAATGTTAATGAAAATAGCTGATTTGGAGAGATGAAAGATCCTCAATTTACAGATGTGTTATCAACAAAAGAACCGAGTTAGTAACAGACAAGCCATTAAAAACAGCCATATTTAACCAGATTTAGTTAAAGAACTGTATTTCAGAGCTCAAGTTTACTCCTGCAAGTTGCTCTGTGTGGAAGGTCCGCTAGGCAAATATAGAACCTACTAACTCGAAAGAGATCCATGTCGACTCAGATCTCCCCATATAGAGTACCTTGCAAGATTTGGATTTCTGCATCTTCCCAGGAGCTACTGTGAACAACATTGTGACAATAAATACTTAAGTATGATGAATAATGCCTTGACCAACTCATTTTAGATGAGATCTTTTCAAGAATAATTCTGAGAATTTTAATTATTTTATGTTTACTTATGCTGATATTGAGGGGGGAGACTTTATAGCATTTTGTGCCAGATTTATAAATATAAATATATAAACCAGTTAAAATCAGCATGATAAATATGTTGCATATTTCTTTTTCTCTCATTCCATGGATTAAAATTGTTCATTTTTTAGTCACTCATGCAAGCTGTAATGGAGCGGTAGTCAAGCATAGGCACTTTATTTTACTTATTCCCGCTGAGGGAAGGCAGCTCTTTGAACTAAAACCTTTGAAACATTAAATTGGGATCACAATTTGCAAACCATCCCTATTCTGTAATAAGATTTAAGCATGTGATCAAGTGCTTTGCTGAACTGGAGTCTATGATAATGATTTGATCCCACCCTGGCACCGTTCCCAAGCAAAGTATGTAGCACACGTTATTAGACTCAGATCAGCATTTATTTTGCTGTTCCACACTTCATGGGACACTATCTACTTTTCCTGGAAAGATCGTCTTCTGATCTGGAAAGTATATCCTTGTACTTGAAAAATGGACAAAATTAAACAAAAATTCAGGGCTGTGATCCTCCTCCCAGATTATAATTTGTATATAAGGGGCAGAAAAGGAAGCCTAGGCATGAAAGTAAAGTGGACTGGTGTTTAACTTTATAAACATATAAAATGTCATATTTATACAGAATCAGCCAATCTAAAAAGAAAACTTTCTGAGTAAAACTTTGCATTTGAAGACACTGCACAGCTGGAAAGAAACGATAATAAAATATTTAATATTCAGGATTTGGAGAATGTTACTTTTTGTAATGTTAAATATATGGAATCAAAGTTGCTAGGATGATTGTCTCATAAAATAACTTTAATTATAGAACTATTTAGCAACTTGAAAAGTTATTTTGTATTAATATTTACAGGTAGTCAAGTGACTGTACAGGGAGGGATACGCGTTCATTTTATACTATGGTGGCCATTGAAACAAACAGTAAATTAGCATCACTAGCATTTCTGTTTCTACCATGATAAATGCTGACTGACAATGAGATAGAAAACTTCTATAGGGACTTGGACAAACTCATCCTATCTACACTGGTGTCAGATAAACTGGTTATCATGGGGAAACTTTAATGCAAGAGTTGGACAGAATGGAGTAATCTGGTGGCATACAATCAGAGCACATGGGATTGGGAAAGAGAATAGCAACAGAACCCTGCTTCTTAGTGAACGTATCATCTGACACTGAGATCAAAAGGATATACAAATTACTGCAGCCACGTGCAGGGCAGACTGTTGGACAGAACATCACATGAACCACTCCAAACTGTTATTAGTAATTCAACCAATGCATCACAAGTCATCAACTAAACCAATCAGACAGCTCAATGTAAAGCAGATACAAGATAAAGCTATGTACAGCATTGTCTGATCCTGCTGATTTAACTATTAATACTGTCATAAACAGTGAATGGAAGACTTTTTGCATCTCAAGCTGCTCTTGCCCCTGTGGCTGAAACAAAATGATATCATCAAGATTGGTTTGATGAGACTGATCCAGAAATTCAACAAATACTCACTAAAAACATGAGATGAGTCATGGAATTTTTGTATACCATGTCCCTGCCGCTCAGTTATAACATATAGGAACATAACATAACATCCAATCTAAACTTAGAGACATGCAGATAGCTCATTATTCTCCATTGCTGGAAAAGTTCTGACCAGAATACTCTTTGATCATCTGCTATGCAACATCACAAATAGCATGTTATTGGCGTTACAAAGCGGTTTTAGGCCAACAAGAAGAATGGCACACATGATACTTGTAATCCATCTGATGCAGGAAAAATGCAGAAAACTACACAAGGACCTCTATATTATTTTTATTGACATGTCTAAAGTATCTGACACAGTCAGTATACCTGTGCTTTGACAATTATGACATCAGTGTGGCTATCCAGAAAAATTCACCAACATTTCAAGGCTGTTTCATGACAGAATGTTCAGATGAATGTGTAGTTAGTATTCTGTCTGACCTATTTCCTATCACCAATGGTATTAAGCAAGTCTGTAGAACTGGTCCACTTTTGTTTAATCTTTTCTTGGCAACAATGCTTGATGATGCTACAAGAGATTTGAATGCTGGTATCCAGAACTGTCTGGAAAGTTATTTAATCTGAACAGGCTGCTCTCTTTCATGAAGGTCTTCAAAACAATTTTTCATGAGCTGCTGAATGCCATAA
The DNA here is from genome assembly GCA_007922175.1 of Pelusios castaneus. Lineage (NCBI taxonomy): Eukaryota > Metazoa > Chordata > Testudines > Pelomedusidae > Pelusios > Pelusios castaneus. The sequence continues at coordinate 1,639,538 of ML685883.1, forward strand.
CAGCAGTCTATAGGCACGGACTCTAGAAGAACAACAATTGATTACAGACAGATTTGCAGAGTCTGCAGAAAGGAATAAACTGGAAAGGACAGGTCATGTATCAACTAGTGCCAGGGTCTCAGTGGATCAATCTCCCTTCACAACAAAGAGTGGATAAGTCAATAAGTCCATGGGGCCCAGACCCTAGAGTACCTGTTCCTGGATTTTCCAGCCAAGTTGTTGTTGGCTTCTTCTCCTCTTCTTCTGGGAAGAAATACTACACTCCTAGTTTGGGGGAAACTCTCCTCCTGCTCCTACAAGACTTTGGTAGCTTGTCTGTCTGTCTGTCATTCTCCCTCACTCTCTCCTACCCACCCAATTTCTAGTACAGGTGAGGCTTTTAATAGGGCTGAAGCAGCCTTTATATAGCCTCAGGTGTAATCACCTCTCCCCTGCCCACAGGAAAAAGGACCTTTACCATTCTGAAGCTCACATATCTGCCCTCAAGCACCCTTTTAAAGCCCTCTGGCCTGATTTTGCCACAATACATGCCTATACCTTTGGGATTAAACTGCTGGTGTTTCACAATACACATTAACGTTTTACAACTCTTTAGGACAGGAAGTGAAGAAGGAGAAGATTATATGGAATTGCGCCTAAACATTGCTAGGTAAGGCTAAAGTTACCTAAACTGGAATTTAAAGTACCAGCTTTTTGAAAATGGTCAAAAACTTGGTTTTACCTCTCATCTGAATTATAGTACTTCAATAGTAGGCTACCTACTAAAACTATTCTTTGGCATTAGATAAGTACAGACTAAGAGTTAAGACCTGCCATCTACTTACTCATCAATCCCACTTCTGGGCATACTCTGAATTTTTCCTGGAGTTCTCCCATCTAAACAGTGATTGACTTTATTTATGTAGCTTGGAAAATAAACCAGTCTGTCTCCCCAACAAAAGGAATCAAGAAGAAAAATAAGACACTATATTAAAAAAAGACAAAATACTTTTACTCATTTGTTCAGTATGGACCAAATTCTATAATTAGACTTGCACAGTAGTTAGAATGATTATTATTATTACACTAAATTACAGGAATTCACAGAAACAATGACAACTTCAGAATGTAATATAGTAATAGACAAAAGTCCTCATTTGGTTCTCTGTTAACTTTTGAATGAACTCATTAGGTTTGGGGATGTTTTGAGAAGGCAGATGGATGCACATAGTGTGCCTATTTTCATACATAGTCAACTTCTTTTCCAAGTGACATCCTTCACATGGTCTGGAGACAATACCACACAGGTAGCTGATTTTCTTTTCTGCACAGCAGGGAAAGTTCGATGAATGGATTGCCAGGAAACTGCATAGCAAAGGGCCGTCAAATCACCCAGAAAACAAATTTATACTGAAACACGTCAGTAACTAATTTATCCTTCTCTTCTAAAGGAGTTTAATTTTTCCCCTCTGGAGGAACAGAAAGCTACCTGACACTGCAGAGAAAGTACAGATTTGTATTCCCGTGCCAAAACCTAAACCAGATTTCTCCAGTGAGTGAGTTTATACACACTGTATAGACCTAATGCAATTGTGCTGCATCAGTAAATATTATTTATATCTGTATCTTTCACAGCTCATCTCTTCCTCTAAACTTGCAGATCAAAAGGATAATAATAAATCATTAGTGGCAGTTCATGGCTCTTTCATATTGTATATACAAAACGTATGTGCACTTTTGCACAGCATGTACTGACAGAAAGGATTTGACTTGGGTTTATAGCACTGCATTGGAGCGAAGTTGTAGAGGACTTAATCCTGGCTCTACAGACTCCTGGGGTGGCCATGGGCAAATCACCAAGGACCACATTTTTAAATGTGCTGAACACCCCCAGTTTGGTCCAGATTTTCAGAAGAACATAGCTCACATTTAGACAACCATTGAAAGGGTCAGATACTCAAAAGTGCTCAACACCCAGGAGCGCTCATTGTCTCTTTGGCACATTTTATTTCCAGTTTAAGATTAATAGGAGCTGCTGGAAGTTGAGCACTTTTGAAAATCTAACCATTTAGGAACCTAAGGCCATGTACACACTACAGACTTGTCCTGCAATAACTTTTATTGCGGGACAAGCACGCGTTATAATTAACACAGCACTCCTTCTAGCGAAAGGAGCGTTCACATGCTCCTTTCAATTTTAGCTAGAAGGAGCAGTGCATGGTGGGTACCTACCCCACCATGCACTGCCCTGCCAGCCAAAAGGCTGGCAGTGGTGCTGCCTTGAGCCCCAGTCCTCCACTGTCGGCGGCTTTTTGGAGCCCCGCCACTCACTAGGCTCCAGCTGCAGGGGTTTGGGTGCCGGGGGGCTGCGGCACTTAAGCGCGCAGCTCCCGCTGCCACCCAGCCCCCTAGCTTAGCCTGGGGCTTCGGGTGGTGGCAGAAGCAGCTCCCGCTGCCCCCCAAAGCCCTGCAGCTTCACTAGGGGGTGGCCCGAAACGGCTGCTCTCACCGGTTCGGGCCACCCCTTAGGTCAACCCCGGGGCTGAGCTAGGGGGCTGGCTCTAACCAGCTGCCCAGCAGCTTTAATATGTCAATTTCACTGCTCGCTAGAGCAGTGAAATTGACATATTTGACAACTCCAGTGTCCCAGAGTGGCCCGGTTTGGCACTCTGGGACATTTCCGAAGGCTGTCAACAGCGCAAAAAGCATCCACACAGGCTGTACCACGGACCAACTGTTCCGTGGTAAGCCTTACCACCCTCGTTTAGGTCGTTTATATGTTGCGCGGCAAGAGGGCTGTTGCCGCGCAACAAGAAGCTTTAGCATGTGGATGCTTTGATTGTTATCGCGCTGTAAGGAGCCTTACCGCGCAATAACTTTGTAGTGTGTACAAGGTCTAAATAAGCAAGGTCTTTTGAAAATCTAGTCACTTACATAGGTGCAAAGATTGAAGCTGATGGGTGCTGAGCCTTTTTTTTTTTTTTTAAATAATGTGTACCTTAATATCTCTATGCCCCTATTCCCCATCTGTGTCATGGAAATCACAAGAGAATTGTGGTGATAAATTAATTTTATTAAGTGCTCACACATATAGTGATGAGCACCATGGAAATACCCATAAATAAAACAATAAAAAAGCTTTAGAGGGGAGCATTTTGAAAATACAAAAACATCTTAAGATCTTGCCAACTTTCCTTGAATGGAAGAAAAAGAACTCACAACTAAAAGAGTGCAAGACAACCTGTTCCCGTGCCTCTTTTTATGGATTAAAGTTTATATATTTTTCTCTTTTATGAGAACAGTTTGTTTTTGCACTGGAAATGGAAGGTCACACATGATAGTTTCAGGTTACAGGTTTCAACAGCACAGAACAACTATGCTGTGTTATATTTTTAATGACTACATTAGCATTTAGTCACCAAAATACTTCAACACCACAGTACTGACCTCAGCAAGGTTCTCAATTACCTCCAGCCCAAGCTTATAGGTGAGTGCAAGAAGTTTATTACAGATACATTCAGTGGTGAGGTAATCAATATCATAGCTTGTATGCTAGGTATAAGGAGGCCAGAAAGCTGGGGCAAGTGGGTATTATTGGTTTTAGTTCATGATGGAGAGACTGTGCCAACAGAACCATAGTCTGGTTGGTGGAACCAGTCCCAGGTACCTGTCCCAGTGGGTCAGGTAGATTCCAAATTACTTTCTTGTTTTGTCCCACCTCAATCCTCTTAGAATAAAGCCTTGGACACTTTTACCCTTTTGGGGAAGGAGGAATATAAAGATTGTGATTGCTGTAAACAAGCTTTGTTGCAAAAGTCTGAACTGACTCCTGGAGCTCATACGAGAAGTTTTTCATGGAATACAGAAAAAAAATAAGGGTATGACCTATACTGAGGTGTCAACTCAAATTAGGAGTCATGTAGTGAAATGCGAACTGTTTGAGAGTTACCATAGTCGATGAGGCCTATGTGTTAATGGGCATAGAATAATTCTATAAACTCAGCCACCCAACTTGATTTCATGGTTAATGGATAAAAATCCCAGAGATGTAACTATAGCTGGGAAATGGTCCAGTCAAGATGCATATAATTGAACTGGGTTTGATGGAAAACCTAATAGAAAGGGAATGAGATCAGAGGACAGGGATCAGACATAAGCTGAGACGCACACCCCTGAGCAGAGGGGAACCACTTCTGTGAAGACTGGGGACAAGTGTGGATAAGGACAGTGCCATACATGGCCAGCAGAAACACTTTGGGGCCCAGAATGTCCATGGTGCCTAGCTGTACCCCAACCTCATTGAATAACCGAGTGACTGAACTTGTGGATGAAAAGTCATGCAGTCAATTTGCCAATAGCATACAGTGTTCCTACTGAACCACTCACACTGTGTTCATACTGAACCACTCACCCTACCATGGTGTGCATGTCATGCTGCACCCTGTTGGGTGCTGATCCGTCCAATGGTGATGATTAATTAGGAGACATTCACTGAATGGAGAGACAGTGGGACTGCTAAAACTATAGTTTTTTTAACATCTCTATAAAATAGATTTTCTTCTTTGTCTTTGCAACTAAAGCTCTTCTGTGAGCCATCATTTTAACTATGGGAACCTCTTCTTTACAGGACTTCAGAACTACAAGCTTGCTGTCAGCTATGTTGCTGCTAAAATTAGCTTCTTGTTTAATCATTCTGATCACATCATTCCCTCTAAATCTCTCCACTGGCTCCTCTTCACCTATAAGATCTTTTTAAGGCCCCCATTCTAACAGGTGGCTCTACTAAGCTATTGTGAGTTGACACCTGCCTTCATTCTGGCAGAATTTCTAACTATTAGCATCCACCTGTTAGCTTCTATCTTAAACACCTCCATGCTTTTTTCCCACCCTGAGCTTTAGGCATGGGAAATGTCTCCTTGATAAAATTCATATAGCTAGGTTCTCATCCTCCTTCAAATCCCTCCTTAAGATTCACTTCTGCCATTATGCCTAAAAAACCTATCATGCTGATTGTGAAAATACAGCTGATAAGCTGTAACTATTCATTTCTTTCATTTCTTTTCTTTTTGCTACTCCCTTCCTCTCTATTCCTACCCCCACTAAAAAAATACAATATATGCAACTAACAAATTCATTAAACTGACACATTAATTTGCTCGTATCTTCTATTCCCATCCCTAACAATCTGTTTAAATGACTTGAGTCAAGACTTGCATATGATTTGAGTGACTGTAGATTCCTATAGGTGAAACTATTTTATACACAATATTTTAATTATGGGTCTTACCACTGTTTTGAAAAGCCATAAATTGCATGTCAGTTAACATTAAAGGTTCACCAGTTTGGAGGCAATTCAATCACAAATCACCATATTCCCGAATTCCCCTAGTGAACACCTACACAATTTCATTTTACTAAATGTGTTAGAATGCTTGTGCTAAACTATCTGTTCGACCTTTTATGTAGCTATGACACTTGGTGCATCTTTCCCAGATCCGAGGAAGAGCTCTGTTGAGGTTCAAAGCTTGTTTCTCTCACCAACCAAAGTTGGTCCTATAAAAGATAGTACCTCACCTGCCTTATGTCATTAATAACCTGAGACTGACACAGATAAAACAACATTACAATGTATGTGTTATTTTTCCAGAAGTTATAAAAATGTTTAACATAATTACAAGTTTGAAGTTTTTTCCTGTATATAATATTTTACTTTAACATTTATTTATTTATTTATTTATTTATTTATTTATGGCAGAAAAAAAAGGTAACTAAATCCACTAAGTAACTCCTGGCTGAGACCATAATGCTGAGGGAAATACCACCTAAACTTAATTAAAAAGGTATAAATGACAACTATTTCATGCAGAAAAACAAACAGCATTATGGAAGGTGAAGAATGAAGGAGTGTATCTTCATAAAGTGAGCATGTGAGGGATGTCAAAAGGAAAAGCATGTCAGGTAAACAAAAACAGACAGATGTACAGAGTAACACAATGATGTGTTCAAGAAACAATGCCAAGACATATAAGTCAGCGCAGACACTGTGATTGTAAAATACCCATAGGCAACTTCAAAATGACAAAAACAAATAATTAAGCAGTCTAAAAAGCCAAATGCTACTTCTTAAGTTCCTCACAGAGTCCATCTTAACAAGAAGTTGTGATAACAATGAAATGTAGTCAGCACTTTGCCAACGCTCTTTCTGATTATTCCTGCTACATGTATTTAATCTTCATGTATTTCTACCATCGTGTTAATTTTTTAATGAAGCAAAAACTCTATTAAAAGCACAAAATGTAGTGCTTTTTAGCACTCAGTGTTACAATAAATAGATAAAGGAAAATTGGAATGACAGGATGAAAACATTTTATGTTTAGTTCTGGGGCATATTCACTAAAGAGACAAAATTTGGCAACCCCTTCATTTCTTCCTCAAATAATATCCCCACCTATAAATATTTTATCACTTTCATCACTGTATTATGGCAGATTCTTGATATTTTATTAAAGTAAATATAATTTTGTTTATCCTTATTCTGAGATTAACAGAGGTGTTTTGTAAAGATTTGAAGTTTTATTCTGATGAATATTTGTGAAACTAATGTTTGTGGAATGCTGAATGTTTGTGGAACTAATTTTTCATGCAATTTGTTCCATTCACTGAAACATGATTCACACTTTGAAAAATAAAATGAAGCTGTATGTAAAGGAGAGCAGAAACCACAGAGAAGAGTATAAGACAAAAGCCCTCATGTAACATGAAAGAAGAGAGGAAAGGAGAGAGAAAAATCACTAGCTGATGCTAATGTTCGACTAACTCAGCTAAACCCTAGTCTACATTTGCCATGTTTTTCGGCAGCAGTCGACAGGAGATAATAAAGGTACGTAAAATACCTTGTGTATCTCCCACCAACTTCTTGACTGCTCCCTAAATATTATACTAAGCCGACCGGAAATGGCATCTGGTCGGTATAGTGCTACTACGGTTACAGAGCTGGTGTTACAGCTCTGGTTCCATGTTCGATTGAGCATGTCTACACAGATGGCTGATAGCAGCAATTTTGCCGCCATCAGTATAGACTTACCCTGAGAGTGCAAAAGAAAAAGAATTGCACCTCAAATTCAACAGATATATGCAACCTCTTCTCGATGAACATACTACGAGAAAGAAAAGTACAGGAAAACAAGAGGAAGATGAACTAGGATACGTAGAAAATGTTTCTCACATGCAACATGTGAATAATATACCTAAAGCTCTTACCTTTTTCACTGACACTTTCACTTTCTATTTCCACATCTTCACAGCTAGTATATTCTGGTGTTGATGCCCCCTCTTCTTCAGAGCTACTGACTGACATTTGTCTTTTCTTTCCACCTCTTTTTGATCTGTGAGGCTTTGGAGGGGATGGCCGCACAGATTCTGACTGGTCAGAACTAAGGGAATCATTCCTTAGCATGGTCTCCATTTTCTCCCGCTTTGCTTTTCGCATAAGAATAGCAGAGCTAGGATCAAGGCGACTCTGCTTTTTAAAGGAATCATGGTTCTTGGATTCTAGGTGTTCAGTAGGAAGTGGACTATGTCTGGGAGTTGGAGGACTATGATTAACTAATTGTTTAGAAACAGAAATTCTTACATCACCTGTTCTTTCTATAGAGTATGATCTCTGAGTTTCCATAAGAGATTTTCTGTCCTGAGTTCCCTGTAACGGTGAGCGTTTTCCTAATTTATTCTCAGGTATCTCTGTTTCCTCCATTTCTGTATGTGCCAAAGCTACATCACTATGCCTCCTTTCATGCCGTGCTTTACAAACTTTTGCTTGCATACGCATCTGTTGCTCCTCAGGATGTGGCTTCACAGGATACCTTGCCAGATTTGGGTCACTCCTATATCGAGTATGATACTCATCTTCTTTCCTTTGTTTTTCCTCATCAGCTACCTTGCCTTCCTCAGGTTTCTCTGGCAAGTCCGGGTAGTCCTGAGACCTTCCTTTCTCCAGCCTTCTACTTTCATGCCTTTCTTTACGTTCCCTGTCATCTGCTTGTCCTTGTTGAAGTGAGGACTTTGGCACACGTTTACGCTCACTTTTTAGACCTCCTTTTCCATTCTGTTCTGAAACCAGTGCTGTCTTCTTCCTACCATGGAAAGAAGTAAAACAACATGACAAATCTAACAATAAAAAAGCAAACAGTGGAGCCAAAGGGTATGTGGTCTCTGTAAACTGTAGTTATAGAACAAACAATAAAAGCTAAGTAAGCTGTGGGAAAGAACGTAGAAAGGTATGTCATCTACTAACAACTATTCTTTTCAACATTATTTCCTTCCCTTTATGATAGAAAATTATTGCCAGAATGAAAACTATGAAGTTTTACTTCCATAATCTATAATTAATATATAAACTCACAAAAATGTTACCATAACATATCTGAACAAACAAAGCCATCATCTAGAACAAATTTAAAAACCAAATGCATCATTGCTAGAACTGCAGCAGGATAATGGAATGATGGCATACTTTTCTAACACTATTTTTAAGCCAGCAGCTGTGGAGGATGGTCTGGTATGACTACCTAGTCACACCCCATTTCGAGTGCTTCAGCATTATATATGTAAACACTTTAGTGGGAGATTTTTCAAATATGCAGTGACATAAAGAGAATCAGTGTTCATATATGAAGAAATGCAACAGAAGGAGTCTATCTAGAGACAATATATCTATCTTGCTTTATTTTACTCAACCCTAAAGAAAACAAGTACCAATTTCACATAAATCTAAAGATTAAGAAAATCAAAATAGGCCTTTTGAAATAGATTAGTAGAATTCCCATTTTTGGTAATGGGAAAATATAACAAATTTTAAAGTTTTACTCTGTATAGCCAGAATGTACAACAATGAAGCTGCCTGAAAATTATGCCCTTCTACACTTGATAAGCTGGAGTTGGATTTCTGATTCAAACATATTTCTTCCTGGCAGTCTCCCAATCTTTGGGTGCTATCACAATGGATTTACCTTTTTTTTTATTGTATCCTTTATAAATTCAGGATGCATACTTTGATGTTTTCAGACACCGATTTTCCAAAATGTTTTCCAATATGTATACCATATAAATCTGCCCTATGGCTAACATCTCAAGAAGTGGAAAGAACTAGCACTATCGCATGCCTGAAGGGAATGATGATTTATGATACTTTGTCTGACTGGCACTCAAAATATTCATGATGCTTTACAGGCATATAATAAAGGAGGATATCAACTCTTCAAGACAGCTACCGAAGGTCTCATTCTACAATCCCTACTTGCATCAAGTAGCACTTATTGACAAATGGTTCCATTGACTTCTTTCAAGCTTTAAGAGAACAACACAGAGATGAAGACTGGAAGAAAGGCAACATTTTAAATTGTCATAACTTTTTAGCAATTTATCCCTTTTATATTCCCATCTGGCCCATCGCTTTCTATGCATTTTCTCTTCTTATAAAGTGTAGTTTATATATAGCCATACGATTCCTCTCTTTCTTAATTACTCTCCTTTTCCTTTGTTCTAAATCTGCTATGTTTACCAACTGCTTTACAGTCCAACTCTATATTACCTTTAACGTTCTCTTTCACGCCTCTTCCTTACGCTAGCTCCAACCTAATCCCCCTCATCTTCCCTCACTGTTTGCCACATGGCAATTCTCTCTCCTTTGAGCAAATACACAGATTTTAGAATGTTGGTCCGGCAGACATCAGAAAAGACATAGTATTGTTCCCACTGCCCCTCAAAATCAGATCTTGAGCAGGGAACAGGCTTACCCAGGAAGTGATACTGGGGCTTATCCCCTACATGGCTACGGGGGTAGCCTCACCTTGCCTGCCTGCTGCAACTCTATGGTTCTCTTCAGAGACCTCAAAGTCCACTTTCACATGCCAGCTCCACCGCACTGTTATTGTCTCTCTGAACATGCATGCTGAGATACCACCTCCAGCTGTTGGGTCTTCCAAAAACTACAAAAAGTTTGTATGACTAGACAGCATGAGCCTTCTTGGAAGCAGAGAGCACACAGATATTTCAGGTAAACAATTGAATTATTGTCAGCTCTACAGAGCATTTATGAATTAGATAAATGCTTAAAAGCATGCAAGAGTAGATCTGCTGTGGTATTTTGGATCTAGCTGGCCTACTCTGATTATAAGCTCAGTTGACAGAAAGTGGGTGAAGTTCATGAAATGTTACAATAACATGCAATGATTAATGCCGGTTGAAACAGTTAAAAAGGAGATGGGAAAACTGAATTAGTTCCAATAAAAAGGGCTATCAATGTAAGAAGGACGATGTTACGATTGTGACCAACAGAGAAGGGGAAAATGAAATTGGAAATTAAGAGATCAAAATTGGTGAGTCAGAAATTAGACCTAACTGGAAGGCAAAATAATGAACGGGTGGCCTATTCCGTTTATCATCCCCTTATTGATGCCCTTAAAAACAGACTTTGGGGAACAAAAGGGCAGAGCAGACTTCTGGGGGCTGCCTAAAGAAAAGCTGACAGGCCTCTGATTTGCTCCAAAGAATATCTTCATTGATGAGCCTTGATTATCAAGATGCCTAAACCAGTAAACTGATGAGGATCCTTGATCATCACCACTGAACCATAAACCAACCAGATACATGTAAAACCACATTTGTGTTGTTCCTTCCCTTGTTTGCTGCTTTCCATCCCCCCACCTTCTTCCTGCTGTCTCATCACTTTCTCTTTCTCTCAGTCCTGAGACCCACTGTAGAGCACGGCACCAGCATAAGGACATGAGACTTCCTCTCCAGATCTGCCCTATCTGAGAAAAATCAGTGAAGGAAAGGGACCTGGCCAGATGAGTGAGACAATGTCCTGGACTAGGAAAGCGAGCCTTAGCTCTTATGGCTAACCTGCCAGTCCAGGACATCCAACTATGACTGACAGCCTTCTAGCCTAAGAACATCCACAAAGAGCTATATACCCACCCTCCTATCTCTTCTCCCTTGTCTTTTGTGTCTGTCCACTTTATCAAAAGCAGAAAAAGTATCCACCATCCACAGAGATCAGAACCAATCTGCTGTCCCTACTAAGTAGAATTACCCAATGAAATAAGAGACGCTAACCAATATTCTTTGAATAAGGAACGCTGCAATTTTTTTTATTGTTTTGCACAGAATTTCAATTTCAAAATGCTTTATGTTTTGTTTTCAATTCTTTCTCACTCCTTTTTTACTTGTGTGTCCTAATCAATACATTTCCAAACTCTGGCATGACTTTTCTAGTGTGTTTGCCATTGAAACCAACGTCTCTGTACTCAAATCACAGACCATGCTTAACTATTTAAGGCTATATGGTGGACAACATCACATTAGCAACTTTTACTCTCTGGGCCCTTTTAGTCCACCAAAATTAACACAGTGTACAAAGTGTCCCTGGGTGGGCTTCACATTTATCGCTGTTAAGTCATGAACTGTGGATTTGTCATCTGCCCCTCCAAACAAAAAATTGAAGGTATATAGCTTTCTTGGACTACACTGTGTAATTGGCATGGGCAGCAAAAGGGTTAATCATATAAAAGTCTGGATTCTTCTATTGTATGCTGCCGCTGATATTATTTACTTAATACAAAACTATTTCAAAATCATTGAACACATTAAGCTTGCAAAAAAGTTAACTTTCTTGTTTTAATAAAGGGAAGCTTTAACAATTCTATTTTATATTTATTAATTTGTTTAACCTTTTAACAAGTACTTTGTTTTGGTTTTTTTCATTTTGTTTACTTTGTCATTTGTGATTAGTAATAATGGATGATTTAATTTAAAGACTTTTAAAAAAGCAAACATGGTAAAAATGAAGTGTAAATTGCTAAAACAGACTAGATTATTATTGTTTACACCCTTGTTAGTAAAGTCCCAGTTTAAATTGCCACCATGGCCATATTATTTTCACAAAGAGTGGTGAAACAGGTGTCAGGTTGAACTGGGCAAGACAACTTTTGTAACACTTATGAAAGCCTGTGACTTAGAGTGACAGTTAAAAACAATGCCTTGAACAACCTTATAGTGGTATAAATTTGTCAGCCAACTCCGTTGTCTCAGAGTTAAACAGGGTCTACGGATTTTATTCTCATTACAATAGGTGATTGGACCTCACCTTCCTCTATATGCTGTTCCCCAGTGTTTGAATCCCAACACCTTGTCTGATTTGCTGTTACAGCCTGACCTGATCCTGTGTCATACATTCCCCTGCATTTAATTTCCTCCCACTCTGTAAATTCCCCATCTTCAAAGTGTCTGACGAAGTGGGATTTTTCTCACATGAAAGCTCATGTGATAAATTAATTTGTTAATCTTTAAAAGTGTTTGTTGAGGTGTAAACAGCCAACTTTGCTAGAAAGCACCAAGCTACAACTAACAAAAGAAAAATTCCAAAGGGGTAGCCGTGTTAGTCTTTCCTATCTTCAAAGCGTCTGACGAAGTGGGATTTTCTCCCACGAAAGCTCATGCGATAAATAAATCTGTTAGTCTTTAAAAGTGCCACAGGACTCTGTTGTCTAACAAAAGAAAGTTAAGTGAAAACAGTTCGCTGTTAAGTGTGGGCAGTTTATTGTGATGGCTCTACCAGAAAGCCATTAATAAGAAAGGCCTTGCCCTGGAAAACAGGTTGACATAGGCAAGGTATCAGAAAGAGCAAAGGAGCTTTTAACATCTCATTGGTCAGAACTGTATTTGATAGCCAAATAACTCATAAACAACAAACATGGGTGGGCTAATTATATGCTGTATATTAAGTATAATCTGATCATGTAACCTGCATATTAAGGATAGTGAAACCATGTAGGGATTTAGGCATGACGTAACCTGTTGTATTACGCATGCACCTGTTGCATTATGTATATTGTATTTGCATGTTAGAAAGATATATATATCTTGTGAACCCTAGGTTTTGGGCTTACATATATGGGTCCAGACAACAGAGTCCTGTGGCACTTTTAAAGACTAACAGATTTATTTATCGCATGAGCTTTCGTGGGAGAAAATCCCACTTCGTCAGACGCTTTGAAGATGGGAAAGTTACAGAATGGGAGGAAATTAAATGCAGGGGAGTGTATGATATAGGATCAGGTCAGGCTGTAATAGCAAATCAAAATAGGTGTTAGGATTCAAACACTGGGGAACAGCACATAGAGGAGGGTGAGGTCAAATCACTTGTTGTAATGAGAGAAAAATCCATAGTCCCTGTTTAACCCCAAAACAACTGAGTCAAATTTGCATATAAGTTCGAGTTCTGCAGTTTCTCTTTGAAGCTGTGATTTGTTATTCATCTGTTTCAACACAGCTATTAACAAGTCGTCAAGGGAGTGAGCAGGGAGATTGAAGTGTTCCCCTATTGGTTTTATAGTGTTGCAATTTCTGATGTCAGATTTGTGTCCATTTATTCTTTGGCGCAGAGACTGTCCTGTTTGTCCAATATATAAGGCAGAGGGGCATTTCCGGCACATGATGGCATAAATCACATTGGTGGACGAGCAGGTGAACGAGCCCTTGATGGAGTAGGTGGCTTGATTAGGCCCTGTGATGGTGTCATCAGTGTAGATATGAGGGCAAAGTTGGCAGCGTGGTCTGTTGCAGGGATATGTTCCTGCTTTAGTGTTTCTGTTGTATGATCTGTAGTTGCTGGTAAGTATCCTTTTAAGGTTAGGGGGCTGTCTGAAAGCAAGGAGAGGTCTGTCTCCTAAGGCTTGGGAGAGTGAGGGATCATCTTGTAAAATAGGCTGTAGATCTTTGATGATGTGTTGAAGAGGTCTGGCTCATGCGATAAATAAATCTGTTAGACTTTAAAATTGCCACAGGACTGTGTTGTCTTTCTACAATAGACTAACATGGCTACCCCTTTGGAATTTGACTATATGGGTCCAGGCAGGGTTTGGCTATTTCTCATGAGGCTGGATGTATAAAACAGAACAAATAATCTGATTAAAGGCATCATGTATCCATTCCGCACCTGAGTGGTGCCTATCTGATCCTTCCTTTCTTCTAACAAATTCCTTCTTTTTTGTATTTTTAAAAAAGGGTTTAAAAGATTTTAAATGGCCCTTGCTCCAGTAGGAATATGCTTGTAAACAAGGGTTTCATTAACATCTTATACTTTGTTATGCCTAAAACAGTCATTTTCAACACAAAAATCCTTTAAGGTCTGTAACACATGATTTCCTACTTCTCTACTATAGTGTAATTCACTGTAGCTATGTCCACATTGGAATAAGTTTTTTTTATCTGAACATGTCATTTAATGTACATATAGAGTACATTGTGTAATCAAAACTATAATTCAAATGTAATTGTTGGTATTAAATGAACAAGTGTTGACTGTTTTTCCCAAAAGAAACACATACACCTTCTCTAGAGAAGAGAAGCAAACATATGCAGTCCAATAACTAAGATGTAGAAGAGTCACAAAATGAACTCAAGAGGGTTGTGGTTCTGGAGCTAAGAGGTGTGCCGTAATAGTAAATAAGGAATAGTCAGTCGTATAGTGGCCTGTTATTGTTAAATTAGCTATATTTTGGATTCTCAGATTTTCCATGTTTTCAGTACAACCAGCCATTTTAGCTCAAACTGCTAAAAACTATAGCATGAAGCATTACCAATAGCAATGTCCTGAGCTGACTCCTACTCTGGGGCCTCATTGAAAACATCAAATTCAATATACTTATAGCGTATGCTAAATCTGGGTCTAGTATTTCACAGATGATAGGTAAATCATAGTAGCTGTAAATCATAGTGACACCTAGCTATTTTAACAGGAAGGCAATGTAGGATGCTATAATACCTACCTCAAGTGAAGGGGTTGTAGCCATCAGAGTTGGCATGGCAGGACTGAGTCCATTACAGTTTCCATCCTAGTAAAATGGTTTGCTATCAGTTAATCTCAGTGCTTCTGACAAGTACTAACACAGTTCAGTGCGTCTCAACTCATACGGGTCACTGGGTTACTTTTTAACATCCAACAAGATAAACTTCTACTGTTCACCAGCTGAAGCCACTTGGTCAAAGCTTCTGAAGTCTGCATTTTTCTCCCTCTTCATAGGCTCTTTGCTATTCACAAGATGTGATGATGTGGTATTACATATAGGTTTTGGCACTATCACATTATTTGCTCCCTGTGAAATTGTGAGTGTATCATGGGGGACATTCCAGATATGTGTCAATAAAACGTTTCTACCACAACACACCACCTTGCATTCTGCAGATGCCGTATTTCACCATAGTTTTTAAAAACTGTATTGCTATTGTTCTCCATATCCCTCAGCTTACAAAGCCAGGTTTGCCCAGTATCACAACTTTAATGATACAGATGTTCCAAGGGAGAGGAAAGTAAACATTGACAGGATTTTGTGTGTGTGTTTGTTTGGCAGCTTTCAGAAGGTACTCAGTTTTGGAATGTCAAAAATAGCCCCAGTGAAAATGGAGTAAGGGGTAAAGTGTAGGTGATAGAATCAACCGTGTGTGATCAATTTATCCTATGAATCTGCCATATTTTCACATAGCGATCACAACCACATGTGAGATACATAAGCAAACTGCAAGAATTCTTTTATAAATTCTGTCCCTTGAAAACTGCTGCAAGTACTTCTGCAAAGTCTAGAAGTCCAGCAACAATCAGGATAGTCCAGTGTGTCACTATAATGTTCTTGGGAAATAAGACACAAAACCTCACCCACCCACTCCTGTAATGAACCTCTAACCTGAATATGGGATCAAAGGCATCCTATACTGATTTACTACAGGTCATTTTCTATTTAAATAAGGGACATCCTTTGTAATCAGTGCTTTTTTTTGATGGTACACGGGGGGAAGGAGTACTGGCACCTATTTTGCTTGCCCTGCTGCCCAGCTGTGGGGGTGGGGTCAGCAGGGGAAAGGAGAGCACCGTTGGAAGAAGAGGGGTGGGGAAGGCATTTTTCAAATTTACTATCAAGATATGAGTACCGGCGCTTTTTTTTTTCTTTACAAAAAAAGCACTCCTTGTAATACAAGACTGTTGACAACCTTCCCCTGAGCAGCCACCAGGAAAAGTTGTTCCCATCATAGTCCCTGCAGGTTTCCAAGCAGACTCCCCATCACTCTCCAGTCAGTTTCCAAAAGAGGTGCAATGGATTCAGCACTCTGCCCTCCACTGACCTGTGCTCAGCAGATTCACTGCAGTACATATGTAGCCAAAGAATACCATCACCATTCATTTAATAAGGTAAATCCTATAATTTGCCTATGGGTGGCCTTATTCCCACATGCAAATAAATTATAATTACTAAGAACGTTTGTTTATCTTATACATGTAGACCTATTTTTAATATTGTCTTGTAATTTAAATGATCACACACAGTAACTTCTAATGACTGATAAAACTAAAAAGGACATAGCAAGTGTAAGCACATCAGCCAGAATCTCTAGTCTTTCTCTTTTTAAATACATTATCAGTCACTGATTTGCTAATTATAAATAAAAACTCTCACGCTGAGTCATTTCAGTTTTTAGTACAACTACAAAAGGGTCTTTTTACTTACAAAATGGCTTTAGAACCCTCCGAGGGCACAAAACAAACCTTTGCAATGAATAGTCTGTGATTATGCAAACATGGTATTAAACTCTAGTAAATCAAAGGTGCAGCTGTCTTACAATTTTTTTTTAAACTGCACTAGCACAGAGTTCACTGCATACCCCACACAATGCTTTCTTAGTGAATTATTGCACTTTCCCGGTCAATAAACACAGCTAGCCATCGACTTTGAGTGCATTAGGCAAATGAGGGATAGCTGTAATCTTCCAAAAATACACTGTTGTGCAACATTGCTTAACTATCAATTCAGATGCTATGGATGTGTTCAGAGGAATTAGGAAGTATTACCTTTCTCTCGGGGGTTCACTTCTAGACCTTGACGAAACTTGCTTTTGTTCCAGGCCCATAGCTTGCTGTGCTAGTTCAGCTCCTTTCCTCCTGTCAGACTGTACAGTGGAAGAAGAGATTTCCTGTGATGAGGCAGCTGCTGTACTTAAGGGAGTTTGAGATCTGGAACGCTCCTGAAGCCTTGCTTTCTTTTCTCGAGGTGCATCAGAACTTCCACCTGTAGCTGTATCACTTAGTGCTTCATCCTGACTGCTTGGTGGCTGTGGACCACTTCCAAAAAACCATGCTCCGGACTTCGTTAGTATTTCTTGCTGCTTTCGACATAAATTGCATACCCACATAACCTAGTTGAAGATAAAAAGATCTGTGTAAGAATCTTTCGACCCCTAGTATATTTGCTTGTTTTATTAGCATTCAAAGATTTTTTTAAAAATTGCATGAAATTTGTGCGCATGACAGTGTGCTCACGAAAGTGCAAATCACTTTATTAACGAGAGCCAAGCATACGGCAAGCAGGGGCTGTGCAAGCTTTCACAATGTTCTATCAATACATCTCAATCTTCACTTGCGATCTCAGGGCTGGGCCTCTTTTGAGTAAAGATTGACAAAATG
Source organism: Pelusios castaneus (assembly GCA_007922175.1). NCBI lineage: Eukaryota > Metazoa > Chordata > Testudines > Pelomedusidae > Pelusios > Pelusios castaneus. The sequence continues at coordinate 1,657,029 of ML685883.1, forward strand.
GAGTGGAGGAGTTAAGCGGATTGTTGGTGTTTAGTTGATTTTTTAATGTGCACTAACATTAGAATGGGATTATCAAACTAATGTTTGCTGGTGAGTTGACCTGAGATGAACTCGAGATTGTAAATCTCAAGCCAGTTAACTCCTCCCTTACAATGACTACTGTGAACTATTAAAGCAACTGACCTTGTTACAATATTTCTCCTTAATACTTCTTCCCAGAGAACAACAAATCTTAGGTTGGTTTTTTTTAAATGAAATATTCAAATACTGTAAATACTTTCAACTACACCAAACACAACTACTTACCAATGTTGTAAACTCCAAGCCTAAAGAAATATACTGATACGCAACTAAATATAATAATGAAATGAGAAATTGAGTACAGTATTTCAAGAAACCAGAAAAATCTTTCTTATGGATAAAAATAAAAAGATCAAACATCTGCAGAAATAACCATGTGCTAGATCTCTCAGTTACATCTAAAAAAAGGCAAGCGTTCCATTCCCTGGTTATCACCACTAAACTTTACACGTACAGATTATTTTTTTCTTCCAGCAGCATCGGAAAACAACAAAACTCACAATAAGGTTTCTCTCTCTAGGCCTAGAAGTTATAGGGAATCAGAGCCAGCAGGCACTGTAAGAAAAAATGGTAAGAAAAAAATGAGATCTAAATGAGGAAAGTAAAGTGAATGCAGATTCAAACCAAAAGAATAATTAGGGAAAGAAGAGGATCCTTTGAAGGAAGAAGAGTGGGGAAAAGGAGGAAAATAGGGAAGACAGTTTAATCAGAAATAGGGCGAGAAAGGGGTAAAAAAGATGGAAACCAACTATATAAGCAAAAAGAAAAGTTAGGCAAATGTAATAACTAAAATAGAAACATAAATGAAGTTGTGAAACAAGAAAGAAAAGACAGAAGAGAAAGTGGAAAATAATTTTAAAATATTGTCTGTGTGTAAAGATACATACATAATGCTTAACAAGAAAAGGATGTGAAGAAAAAATAATAATTTTGCAGGGTAAACTGCTAAATGAAGCAATATTCTGGCACTACAAAGAAGTGAGGAAAAGTTCTTTGCATTCTATCAACAAAGGCATTTCATATAGTACAAAGAAAAAGAATCTTCAGGCATTTTATACAGTAAGTATAATTCAGATTGTTAAAAGGATCCTAAAATAGGTTATTATTTTAGAAAATAAAGAATACATCAAAACTTACAAACAATACATAAATTGTACACCCCGCAGACTAATCTGTAGGGGGAAAAAATAAAACTTTTCTTTTATTGACAACCATATCTATAATATGCCTTTATCCAACATCAGAATTTATTTCCCTTTCAAGGAAGAAATTAAAATACTTTAATTAATTTAAAAAAATCTAATCAACTATTACAATTATTCCAACAGTGGTGCAAACATACTCTGTGTTAAAAAATAGAAAAATATCTTGGAGATAACATGAATGGCAGCTTCTCTTTTAAAACAAATAATAGACACCTCTAAAACCTACCCTCCATATAATATGTCTTATTTGGTTCATCTGGGATATTTTGATTTTAAAACAAAACAAAGGAACTGAAAATTCATGTGATCATGCAAAAACAAATTAAAATGTAGACTACACTAACAGGGAAGAAACATTTTTAAATGTACATATAAACTCCAGTGTAATTGCTAACCAATCAGGCAGTAGCCACTGGTTAATATCAATCTCTCTCTCTCTCTCTCTCTCTTTCCTGCTGGTACACAACCATTAGCCATGAATTATTGACTGAATTTCTACTTATTAAATCAATAGCTCACAGAAACATTTTAAAAAGCTGGTGTACAAAAGTTGATAAGAACTGGAGTTTATTTAAATTCAGTACTAGTTAAACATGTTACCTTATATCTTCAAACAACTGGCAAATTGAAGATTAAATGCAATATTTTTGAAAAATTCTTTTTAGTTCTGAATATTAAGGATAGAAGTTATTTTAATCAAAATGAAAAACAAGTTATTTTGTAGAATACTAGACTAAGATAGAAATTTTAATCAAATTCTTATACATATACACATCAACATTTTAAAATGTGAAGTGGTAATTCTCTGTCCACATTGTTCACAATTATGTTTATTTATATATATATATATATATATATATATATATATATATATATATATAAACCTAAGTATACCTATGAGATAAAAAATATGCAATAAACTTTTTCCTGTGAGTTTACTAACAAAAATTTACCTAATCTCCTTTTGATTTATTATTGCAAATATTTGTTATGGACAAAAATATTCACCCTAAACAATTAGGAGTAGCTAAGGCAAAAGCAGACACATAGATAAATACAGTATATAAAAGGAAGAAGTACTAGATGCGAAACTACAATAGAATTTATCTGCGTACCAGTCTTTCAACACTACAGCTTGGACATAACAGACACACCAAGCAGCACAGATTATATATGTAGGAAATCTGCATTATACTCACATAGAAGCTACACTACCATCTCTGTCTAGGATTCTCTTCAGGACTTAGATATTAAATGCTATGTTTGCCTTGAGTTATAGTCAATCCAAAGAGAAAAATAACAAAAGCTTTTCTTTAAGAAGGAAGAAAGCTGTTTATTGAAAAACATTTTTAGAGGGGTATGTGGAGCAAGCAGTCTAGCAGCATGCAGGAATTATATCCTGATTGAATATTCTGGGACGTGTTCCAAACCAATCTAAACTAAAGCAGGCCTGTGTAATAACTTATTTTAACAATCCACAGATGTTAGGCAACCAAACCCACATTCTGATGAAGGATTACAGTGCTCTAATGTGGCTTCTGGACCTCCATGCGATGTATCAGGAAAATGAAGTGAGGAAGATCATTTTATTCTGACCTATCATTAACAAAACATTTTCAGTTCTTTCTTCTCTGTTTGGTGAGTTCTGATGCAATACTGGAGTAGGTCATTCAAGAAGTGCATGGAAAATTTTTCTATGTACCTACGTAAGGCAACAGGTATGTATGTGTCTGCACATGGAGCTATTAGAGCCAAACAGTCAGGACCATACAAGGACACTGCTTTTCAAAAAGTTCATATGCATGAAACTGGAAAAACTGCATTTTCACAGCATAGCAAAAGAGTCCTGTGTTTTATTAGTAAGTCACAAAAATAGGTGACACACGGGATTCAATAGAGGTGAGTTGATGATTCCCCCACAGATTCAGGTAGAAAACATTATGCGCTTGGTGGAAACATGCTTTTTGGACTGCAGAAGGACTCCATGCTTGCCCTCATGTGGAATGTGTATGGGCATTCATTCACAAATAAAGATGTGCCTCACACTTACTCTTACAGGCACTGCGGAAAGTGATCCATAATGGGTAGGAACAGTATTCCTGTACTAAATAACATGAAATTTCAACTTGAAAATACCCATATTAAGCAATACAAGTACCGTAATATACAATATAAATAAGGATTTTCACTTACAAAAATATGCACGCTGGGTTATGATTACACTTTTCCATGAGATAATATTAGCACGGAGAGAAAGAGCTCTTTAATTCTATTGTAATTTTCAGTCACTACTTCCTATCCCACAGGCAGGAGGAAGTTAAAATGACATTAAACTTCTACCCCAAATTTAGACACAGATGTTGAAAGCCTCAGTCAGGCAAAACTCGCATTCAAGTCTATGCAAGTTTTGTCTAGATAAAATGTGCAAGTGTCTTGGATGCAGGAGAAAAATCTTTAAAAGTTTGTTAGAAAACATGAAGTATCTACACCAATAGGCCATGAGTTATTCATTATCGGGCTCCATTGTTTGGACCATGACTTTTTTCCTTCTATGTTGTTTTGGGACAGAAGTCCGTATAAACAGAGGCACATCTGTTTAAGTCTGTCTCAACGTAAATGCAAATAATGCTGTCACTCTTTTAAGCCACTTCTTCCATCCACTTCAAGAAGACAGTTGTCACTCTCACAGACAGGCCCTGATCCTGCAGGCAGACCCTTTCTTCTGCATGAGGCCGGACTGATTTCAGTGAAGCTTGGCAACCGATACAAGATGGATCTGATTGCAGGACTGGGGCCAATTTTCTGATTTATTAAACATTTCATTTGCTGGAATCAAGTTGGACCAGAAATTATTTCATTTCACTGGGGCACCAACAAATATTGTTACAAAGTACATCATACCGCATTATATTCACTCTGTAGTTAAATCAATCTGAAATATGATAATGCAACTATTCAGCTGCTCCACTATAACTAAATCTCAAAATATGCAGTTGCAAGTATGCTCAGGGTTCCGTGAATTTTGCAAATCCACAGAACAACCCAAAGAATTTAACCTTTGCTGTGGATATGTATACCAGAACCCAAGTCTTCATTGCTGAAACCCTCAAAACCTAGAAACTGTGAGCTAGATACCATCTTTTGCTACATCCCCTTACCACTGCTCCAGAGGTCAGCTGGGCACCTAAGGGTTCTTGGCTATGTCTACACTGGCAAGTTAGTTCGAATTAAGGAGGCTTAATTCGAACTAAAACTAAAGCCATGGCTACACTAGGCTTTAGTAAGTTTGAATTAAGGGCTTTCTTAATTTGAACTAAGAAGTTCGAATAGGGTATTCGAACTAAGGGGTTAATTCAAACTAACTAGTTTGAATTAACCAACATGGCCATGTTAATTCGAACTAATTTCTTAGTTCGAATTAACTGGCCATTGAAATGAATGGGGATTGCTAATTCAAACTAAGCAAGTGCTTGCTTAGTTCGAACTAACATTCCAGTGTGGCTATGCTAGTTCGAATTAAGCTAATTCGAACTAACTAAAATTAGTTCGAATTAGTTAGTTTGAACTAACTAATTCGAACTAATTTTAGCAAGTGTAGACATAGGCCTAGTGATTTGATTCTACTACTGCCCCCTGGCAACTTAATTTTAGGGGCATGGGTGGAGTAGTGAGCTGATGTACTCGGGGTTGATTCCCTGATGACATAACAGGCTGAACCAGCTTTTGGCAAGCTGCAGAACTGCCAGCCCCAGAAAGATGTGACAGAGCATAAAGCCATATTACTGGTTTCATTTTCCATTTCTTTATGTCATCATTTAAAACTGTATAACATGGGTATAAAATGCTACCA
>ML685883.1:1662174-1696228 GCA_007922175.1 Pelusios castaneus
CCAAATCAGAATTCTCCACCACGCATCAGCAAAGCATTTTATACCCACCTATTACTCTCTTTCCACAGTGTAAATAAATCTGATGCACAGGACAAAATTAGACACTGTGGATATGTCTACACAACAAGCAAATATCTGAGGCTGGCCGGGGTCGACTGACTCACACTTAGGGGCTCAAGCTGCTGGGCTGTAAATCTGCAGTGTAGATGTTCAGGCTCGGGTGGAGCCCAAGCTCTGGGAACGTAGTCTTTTGCATGATTTTAGAATCTAGACACCAATCCAAGCCCAGCCCTGCAGCCTGAGCCTGTACAAGTCCAATTAAGCTGACAAGGGCCAACCCCGTGTTTAATTGCTGTATAAATATTCCCTGTTTTTCTAACCGCTTATGGTTGTAAACAGTACTTTTAGGAAGTGAAGAGGCTATAGTAGACAATGCAGTGATGTAGATAGTGTGAAACAGTAGCTCAGAGGTAATGACTGACACATTCATCCCAGGGTGTTCATTTTGAAAGCTAATAGTGCTAATTTTACTGTCAACTCTGTTTACTATTTAATTACTGATCATTTCAAGATCTAACTACTAATCTTATCTCAAACCCAAACTGCCCCTCGGTTCTTTCCTTCGTGCCAGAAGCTCAAACCCAGCTGCCAAAAAAACCCAAAAAACTCCACACCCACCAAAAATTCCCTCCAGCTTCCTCCTGACAACAACTTCAAGAAATATTATATATTTTCAATACAAACTTTGGCAGCAAACTTAATATCAAAAGTGATGTGGCAGCAAAAAATCAATTACATTCCATAAAAGATCAAGCGACAGTGATTATACCTATTGATATGTAGTGATTATACTTACTTTCACATTTAATTCAATAAAAACAAATTTTTAAATGTATATTTGAATGTACAGAATCTACTGTCTGCTGGCCTGGACAACTGCAAAAGGCAGGGATCTTCCCTCCCAATTTAGGTCATGCTAGTCCAGAATACAGGGGGTCTTCAGTATAGACAAGTAGGATATTCTGAAATCACTAATTAAGATTATAAAATTTAAGATTATAATATTAAGCATAAAAATTAGTTTACTTGGCTTTGTTAGCATTGCAATTATGTAACTTGTGAGCTGGGCCTGGGTTGCAAAGACAGATCTAAATTTCCCCAAAGTTTTGAACAATTGAGATCCTATTGGATCCAAGACTATTTTTAAATCAAATTAGCCTACTTCCAAGCAAACTAAAAGTCATACTGACAATATGGTTGTGACTGTGAATTGTCTTTTTTTCTCCTTTTTTAATTTATCATTCTTGTCTAAAACAAACACTATGGGTGCGTCTACACTAGCACCTTAGGTCAACTTAAGGACGCTTAAGTCGACCTACAGAACTCTGTGTCCACACTGGGCGTTTATTAAGTCAACTTAAAGCCAGTGTGGACAGGGAATAGCGCTAAGTCAACCTTATTAAGTCGACTTAAAGCCAGGGTGGACAGCTATGTCTACACTTCAGGCTCTGTTAAGTTGACTTAACAGAGTCGACTTAGCTTAACAAGGGTAGAGCATATTGGTTTATTGTGATCAGAAGATGACAAAAATACAGGGAATTGCAAAGATCCTTTTCCAAAAGAAACAATTACAATCACTCAATTAATAGATGAAAAAGACCTTTCAGTCTACTAGAAGTAATCCAGGCCATCAGAACAACCAAGGATCCAGAAAAATAAACCATAATTGACAAAGTTGGGAAAACTCTCCAACTTGTGGACAATTGTCATCCATGCTACACACCCTGGGTGTTTCCTCTACCAACCAGCATCATCTCAGTTTTTCCTGATAAAACCACTGCCTTTATGTTAGGCTAGACCTGGAAAAATAAGATACCACATCATTCAGCTTTGATGAAAAAGAGAGACAGTAGAAAGAATCCACCACATCCACAATATCTCACTATCATCACCAGCCTCACATCTTTGTTTACTAGAGTTTATGATAGAACACAATTCTGATGAACGGCACATGAGAGATTCTTCATGGTGAGTAAACAGTTACCCATCACCACTCTCTATGATCATCAACCTAACAGAATCAACACTTCGAAGGGGAAATTCATGGTTATGTGTTGTGGACACTTTACACTGTCTGAGCCAGCCTAAAGTGGAAACAAAGTAGTTATAAGAGCTCTTCTAGGAATATTCCTAATGTAAACAGCCAGTCTGACAAAGCAGACTTGGCTATCTCTGTGCACACCAACATAATAGTAGTGAGTATAGATGGAGGCGTTCATATGCATTGTAACACCAGGTCCAGATTGTTGCAGGGGCTATAAGGGCTAAAGCCCTGGGCCCTGGCCTAAAGAGCGTTCCTGCCCTGTTGGTACTGGGTGGGAGGATCGGGGGAGTACCCTGGGCTGGCTGGTCTGCCCCTGGGGGCAGGGCAGGCCAGTGCCTGTTCGCGCCATCTGGGGGGCAAGGCGAGCTGGCACGCAGTGCAGCCTCCACTCCAGCGTAGCTTTCCAGGGTCTGTGGCCCTGGGGGGCTGCACTGGGGCCATGCCATGCGCCAGCCGTCCCTATCCCCAGAGGCAGACTGGACAGAGCAGGGCGGTGTGGGAGCACCCTCTGGCTTCAGGGTCTCCCCCAGCAATTGCCTGCCTATGGGCCACTATGCTGGGGGGTGTGGGCCCTGCGGTGGAGGGCAGTCCAGGGCCCTCAGGCCAGTTAATCTGGCCCTAGGTAACACAACAACTCATGAGGGCCATTTAAGATGAAGGACAAATGAGATCAAGTTTCTGTGATGTTCTAATGAGTGCAAAGGTCAAAGTAGGGGAAGTTCAAATACGTGGTCAAAACAAATAATTAGAAAGATTGTTCCATATTGTATTACTCTGGTTGTCTTCAAAATGTATTACAATGTAAGAAAAATAAAGATCACATAATTAAGTCACACACGATGTAGTGAGGTTGATTTCTAAAAGAAAGCACTAGAAGTACCAGTATTCTGTGTCATCTTGTCTGTGTGTGTGGATGGATTAAATTAGATTAGATAAAATAAACAAAATAGATGATAGCCAGGTGGCCAAACAGGTGGCCAAAACATCAAAGCAGAAAATAAGGTGTGTGATATCTATTAAGTGCTGAAATCCTTATCATGTTTGGGATACACAATCTTATATTATATGACGTTCTCTCAGAAATGTACTGCACAAATGGAAATTATATTCCCATTTACAACATAATTTACAGTCTGTGACTCTACCTTCAACTCACTTGTTCTGACAGGCAAAACAATAGCCAATCGACATGAGGGTTGTGACCACTCTCTAATGGATTTCACTATTTGACTTCCTTCTGATCAGAAAGTATATAGTGATTTATATCTACCTCTCTAACCTGAAAGACAACTCTTCTCAAAGTGTGAGTTTGAAATGCTGGTTAAGGTCAGAGTCTGCTATTTTTACCGAGTCACAGAAAGCAAATTAGACAGTAACTGAAATATAATTTGCCTTATTGTGGTGAATCCTATGACAAAAGAGATGCTGAGTTCTAGCAGTAGCCTAACAGAAAACGTTGTGGGGGTGGAAAAGAAAAAATGCCAGAGCTGCATGATGCCTTAGAACAAGGGCCCTCAGGGGAAGGGAGGCAAATAGGAAATTCCCTTCAAAGATAGAATGTCTCATCAAAGCCCTAGTCTAAGTACATTGAGGTGAAGGGTTGCATACTGTACATGCTTACTTGTTTTCACTAGTAATGCCCAGTGACAGAGTGCGGGGAATGCCAAGAGAAAACACTGAAAAACCTATACAACGATGCCTTCCTAATTCAGCCAGGATACGGCCATGGCCCTAGCGGAGTGGACTCTGTCCACAGGACAGAGACTATCTACAACTTTTTTTGAGCTTCCTGGACACTTGATCTCAGCCACTGGACCCAGGAAAAGAATGATGCAGGCAATCTTTCCAAAAAGATTTCTGATCTGAGTGGGCCTGAGGGCTCTATTAAGGTCCAAAAGTATGCTGTTTTAGAACTGGCACAGAAATGCAGAATTGAGATTTCATAGTTAGATAAAGGGGGATAGGACTTTGGGCAAAATCAACAATAGATGTGCAGAAGGCTCCTTAGCTTTACCATCCTCTTTTTGGATAGACAAACAATATAAATGGTTACCTCTGTTCTAACTGAAAGTAGACTTAAGCTTGGAAGGGAATGGCCTGACTGCAAAAGCATTGTCTCTTTCCCAATGAAGAGGACCCAGGTCTTTTTTTTTACTGGTGGTGGAGTGATAAGAGGGGAAGACCTGTAAAATGCCATGGAAAGATAAATCTGATGCCTGACAAGTCAAACAACACTGAATTCAGGGTTTATGCAAAAACATTTACTTGCACAGTGAATGGCCAAATCCACAATGTTCTGTGAGTTACTAAGCAGAAGCTGAAGATGTTTACAAAAAGCCTGAGGAAGGCCTAGGCAACATAGTTATGGCTTGGAAAGATTCTATTTTCAATCAGTAAATGTTGCTAAATGTTGATTTCACCATACATACACAAACCGACAAAAAAGTCTATCAATCAAAATGGAAATTTACAGATAGGCAAAGTAAGAAAAATGCTGCTTGAGAAACTTTTAAAATTTGATTTAAGGGTATTTAATTTGTGTATTTTGACATACTATTTTAATAATGTGAAAAAAATTAAAACCCATAATTTTGTGCAACTATTAACATTTAAATCAATAAAAATAAAAATGCATACAAATAAACATCTATATTATCCATATAAATTATTTTAAAAAACTTTAAAAAATATGCCAAACCTAAACATACTTAAGCCTAAAGACTGTCCAATGGAGTGTGATAAGATGTAAGCAGTTACTGGGCTCCTGTCTATCGCACAAGCAGTGTTCCCAATTCTTGAAAAATGTATTACAAATAATACAATTCTGATCCCTGCTGAAGCCAGGGATACAAGAAGCTTCAGCCTTCATGGGATATTTGGACAGCTCAGAGAAAAAAACTCTTTGATTGGCTGCTTTCTGCTGTTCTCTGCTGCTGAATGGAGGCATGCAGAACTTTTCTTTCTACATCCCACATCAGGGACTGACAGAAGTTCCTGGGGAGAGGGAGAAGCTGGCACTATTCTCACTTGAGGGGAGAAGGAAGGAGACAGAGCCCAGAACATCAGAGTGTCTCTGTCCTTCCAAACCCACTCATGGGTTGGCTCCTCCTTCCTTTCCCTCTTCTCTCTATCCTACACAACCAAGCCTGGAAAATGGGAGAGGAGAACCCCCAGCATAGTGTCCTCCATACAGATTTGGGGTGTTCATCTGTCTAGAAGCTCTGGAGTTGAAAGCCTTGAGGCAGTGGGAGAACCCCATTGGAGCTGAGAGGTCTTCAGAGGGCAGGGGTAAAATTTCTCCACAGTTGTAGGAGAAAATGTGTGGCTGGTGGGCAAGGGGCAGAAGTGGGGCAATGGGACAAAAGAGGTGTTATATGGATGGGTGAGCAAATTAACTGATGTAGGGGTATGATGGCCAACAAACATGATTGTCATTATAAACTGACAACAGTAATAGTCACATTCCTAGTGCAGGCTGGCAATAGTGCTAAACTGAACAGGGATATAAAAAGAAAGGGGAAACTCAGGCAAAAGAGTCTATTAAGGGAAGAGTGGGTCCTGCTGACTAAAGCTGGAAGGACCTCAGGTGCTTACTGTCCAGTAATCTGCATTGAACTGTTCTTGATTTGAATTTTTGTTTCTGCCATTAAAGGAAAACCAGAAGATAAGGAGGTGAAGAACTCTATAATTGGGACTTTATTTTTTCTGCCCCAGGATTCTACACACTGAGTTTTTTATTTTCAAATAGGCCATAGAGGATGTCTTCCTGCACTGTGAATGAGGAATGAATCAAATTGGAAAAGAGGGGTCCATAGAAAGAGAAAAAACCCAGAAACAGAACTAACCATCACAGAGCTTCTCACTGTCAGGAGATTGTTGCTGATATTCACCCTGACTGTTCCCCATCTTAATTTAATCTCATTTTTCTAGCTATTTTCTACCCTCCTAATTCAATAATACCTGTCCATCCTTGGTATTTTCACACTCAGATATTTGTAAAATTATGTCCCAATATTAATCATCACTTAGGTAAGTGAGAGTATAAATATTTAACTCTTTAATCTTTTCTCATAAATCAATCCCTCATCCATCTCACTCTTTTTCATTTTTGCAGCTCTCTTCCCTTCCCTTCCCTTCCCTTCTCAATAACTTTCGTATAAGGTGCTAACCAGAAACTACTAATGGTAGCTATAAACTCCTAAACTTCACAAACCATTTGAACAAAATGCAAATCATTACTTGCTAAATTCTGAAATCATTACTCAGATTTTACTTTGTCATTAGTCAAAGTCAAAGGGAATTTTTGCTGAGTAATGATTTGATTGCATATATACTTACTTTATAGTATGCCACAGAAACATCATCAAGTTCTGCCTATACCAATCACAACAGTGCATTGATAGTTATTAGTATACAATGAACATCAAAAAACAGAATCTTAAAAATAACAAAAGTCTAACAAAATAAGGTAAATAAATAGCACAAAACGTGATGTTTAGGTATGCTATACAAATTTCAACTATCACTTCAGCTCCAGAGAATTCACTCAGTTATCTGTAATTTATGATTTGTTGTCATTCCAAATTGTAGCCACCACAAATCCCCCACAAAGCAACCTACTTTCCTAATAGATATACTTCCTCTCTTTCCCCAGTGAGTTCATATAAATACAACACTATTAGTTTATATTAAAAATGCTATAGAAAAAAATATCTCATTACACTTTCTTGAGAGAATAAAGATAATCCTTAACAAAGGGGATGCATCAACTAATGAAGAAAGAAACAAAAATAATAAATGGAAATAGAGGGGAAGTAAAGAGAATAAAGCTGAAATGAAAATGCAATAAAACAGCACACTGACATTTTTGTGGTGAGGTGAGAGCAAAAGGAAGAAGTAATATAAAGACAGAAAATCTGAATGGGTATGTTTTTGGAGGACACAGAATTTCATAGGGTGATCGGACACACATGGACCAAATGGGAATGTATGAACACTACTAATTTTCATCTCATATACCCCTGGGAAACTCAAAGTGTAATTAAGAGGGGAAAACTGAGATAGCTGTATACCATGACACTTTGGATCACTGATTACAGCCTAAACTATCACAACAGTGTCTATATGTATACTTTAGAGCTAAAGGAACCTCCTCTGTATTGTCTTGCACCTCAGGCAGACACTTAACCCTCTCTAAAACAAATGTAAAAGCTAACATTCTGATTCAATCACATACATACTTTCTACATACTTTCAATAGGTATAAGTGACTGTGAAAGGAGAAAGGCAGTGCAGAATCAGACCCGTTCCTTTTCAGTGAATTGCATTTATCACACATTACCCGCAAATTACAGATTTAGGTTTAAAAGTAATAAATATTAAAGATTTACTACAAATACTTTTCGGTATATCATATAAATACAATACTGACCAAAGAACCAAACAAACCTATTAATGTAAACATTAAAGAAATTAAATTATAGATGATTTTATTGGTTGGTCCTTTTCATTTTTTAATTTTTAGCAAGAGCAAACTATCCTGTCAAAAAAGAAAGCAATACTATATAATTATTATTATTTATATTACCAGTACTAAGACAGCATACAGTGTGCAAAAGTACAGAGTGGTCACCTCTAAAGTGAGCACAATGGAAATTATCCATACCACTCATACTTCCCATTCTAAGTGTTGGTAAATTCTGTGGAATCTCAACTATTACTATATGGTAACTAATGGCAAATATTAATTTTATAATAGTGACCACTGTCCAATAAGACTTTGGGCCTTCATGGAATGTAGGTTTGAGCCCAATATGTAATCTTTATGATTCAGGAACCATTATAGTCTGTGCTTACATATGTCAGTTTCCTTCAAGCAATTAAAGCATATAAGTAATATTTTATTATAATTTTACACTACTGGTGATACATGCATGGAACATATGTATGTTACAGTGGCCACATTTTTCAAACTCTGATACCCATGCTTATGCACCACAATTCATGTTTAAGCACTTATATAAAAGATGCCTGTCTGTGGGTGCTCAGCACCTCTGAATAGCAGATCACATTTAGTTAGGTGTCTAAATATGGATTGTGATGCCCAAGTTTGAGCACCTAAGGTTGACAGTTGGAGCCAGAATATTTATGGCCATAAGCAGGACAGTGTACTGTATTTAAAAGCTCCTAATTAATGCATGATCCTTCTTTGAAATCTATTAGTGTGGATTCCTACTGCTATGCAAAGTTTCTCTGAAGTCAGTGAGACTCCATATTGACACAGAGGTCTGCATTAGAGGGTCTTGTTGCAATTTCACGGCCTTAATGTGCAACTGAATTTCCTCCTTAGCAGTCTATAAATATTGATTCATTAAGTTTTGTACAGTACCAGCAGTAGGGGAAAGGACAAAGACAAACAAATCTTATGTGGCCATCTAGAATATTGAAATTGTAGAAATATGTCATAGACTGAAGCTGTTCAAGATTAAATAAAACTTTTCATTCAAAAAAGTATTTTCATTCATATTGTTACACGTAGTGTTCAACCATTCCTATGGCTAATTTTATAAATGTCCACAACTGCTATTTTGAAAACAAAATGAGGTTGAGTCTTTTATGCAGCATTTTACTTGGTGTCGTATAGCAGCCCAAACTCCAGTTTTTGAAAAAGCTGGCTAATCTCAGAAATCATGGTTTACTGTATGAATTGGTTAAACATTAATTTACAGTACTGCACTTACTGCAATAGGATGACAAGTTCATTTTTTCCAACTTTATCTTTATTGATCCTACCTTCTGGGATGTCCATGGTCTTTCTCTTAATTCTCCCACCTCTCGCTCCAGATGCAGAGGTCTGAGGCTAAGGTTGATTAAGTCTGTGCTATCTGTGCTAGCAAGCTCGAGCACAAGGGCAACCTCAGTAAATCTGGGATGGAAGATTTGAGGAAGGGGGAGAGAAAGTATCAGTGCTCTACAACAAATCTGAGTGGATATCTCAGAGATTAAAAAGAAAAGTGGAGAGAAGCAATGTTTTTTTGGTAAGGAAGGGAGTGGGTATTTAGGAGAATCAGAGATTGTGGGGAAAGGGGGAAAAAGGGTAAACAACTGGGAGACTTAATATGGAAGATTTAAAAGTTAAGATGGGCAGGGGGGGAATAGGGCAAGAAAAAGCAGCAAGGAGTTTTGTGCCAGCATAAGTATATAAAAAAAAGCGATTCATCAAAACAAAGCATGGTTTGAAAGCCAATCCATAGATTAGAAATTGTGTCAATTTAAGACGAAGTGTGATACCTTGATCTCACCTTAAGTTACTACACTGGCAGCTCAAGTAGGGGAAAGAAAGGAGTTTCAATATGGTAGGAAAACAAAAAGCATGTGGAATGATGGAGACTGAGAAAAATCAAACAATAATGACATTCCATGTTATAATGCAGCTACTATTACAAAAGTAGGTTTAAGAAGTTAGATCAGAACTTTGCTGTATGCTCAGTGCGCCATTCAGATCTTTTGCACTTACCTGTATATATTCACAGATATCTAATGAAGTTGTTTATTTTCTAAATAAATAAAAGACATACTGCGTACTCAAGTTTTAGGGTGAAGATTAGGATACCCTATCCTGTGGACATAAGGCATTCTGGGTGTTAACTGGCTTGGTGGCAGGAATGTAATGATCATGTACTGCTAAAAATCCTTGTGAAATTTTCAGATATGATCATGAAGATTTTGTTTATGACCAGATGGTACATGATCCAGAAATAATGGTGTGGTCAACAGAAAAAGGTAATGATTTTCCTGTGACTTCGTGTGTCTCAGGTTTTGTGTACCCACTTGGAGGTACCTGATTATCAGTGGGTGGGTTGGTTAAGAACGTTCATGGTTACTCAGGGTAGGAACCCAAAAATTAAGGCACCCAAAAATCACTGGTCATTTTTTTAAAATATTGGCCACAAAAATGACCTAATTCATTACCTATATCTAGTGTGCTGGTACTCTATTAGCTGAGGCAAGTAGTGGTAGGTGAGATTCAAATCATTCAGCACAACCTAAGCATGCTGTGATAGGCGCAGATACAACAGAGATGAGCACCATAGAAATTCCATTGATAAATGAAATAATAATAATTCACTGAATGTAGGGCAGCCTGTTAGGATCTCCTGGAAAATAAATTTGGTGCACAACATAGCTGTCTAAGCACCCTGAGAGAGTGCCTCTCTCTCCATTTGATACTGCTAGTGTTGTGGTCCATCCAAGATGCTTAGCGGGAACACTTTTGTACAGAAATTGACTTGAACTTAAGTCCGTTAATCTTTGACTACATCTTGAACACATTTTAGCATGTTTTTAGTTGTGGAGGGCAATCTATTAGACATTGTGAATGTTAATATATTGCAAGTGTGCTGAGAGCACTGATGCAATGCCCAAGGAATCGTACTAATTTCAATGGGAAATTCATCAGGGTCTAATATTGCTATAAATAAAAAGTAAATAATGACATAAGCAGTAATTGTTCTTTTAGAGATAGTTACCAGGAAGTTGACTACAAATATCCTAGATACCCCTCAACAATAGTAAAATAAAATCAGTAAGGCTATTTTATAACGGAAGCAGAAATCCTGGAAATAGTGGTGGATTAAAAAAGAACAAATTATGTTATAGATTGAGATGGGGATTTGGTGACAGTTTGGAGGTCAAGTTATTGTGATTTGGATTCTTTATCTATAAATCCTTTGCTTCTTTTGATTTGTCCTCATAATCTAAAATAAATAAGAATTGTCCTGAAAATTTAAGACACAAAGGCTCTAAAAAAAATTTTGTTTACATCTAACACAAGGGATAAATGTTTTACTCATCATTTGATTTTATATTTTAATTCTTGTTCTCGTCTTTTTGAAGTGTTTGCTTTCTGAATGTGATTTACTTGAGAGTGTTAAGAATCTGTTTATTTATAAGTCTTTTGTGTAAAAAAAATCAGATTATTGTACCAGGTGATTTGAGGGTTTTAATGGCAGTCTTTCAAACTGAATCATTTTATAAATGGCTTTTCTCTTTCAGTTCTGTAAATTTATATACATTCATTTATCTTCTACAAGAAATATTATTTACAGGGATTAAAATCATTTAGCCTGAAACAGTTGTTTGAGATTTTTCTATATCAATTTGTCAATTTAATAATCATTATTTCTTTAATGATTATTACAGAAATAATCATTTTTGTGGAACACTTACAGTATGTATTGTGTATTCACTCCTAAAAAATTAGTAGACTGAAGACTAAAAATGAAAAACTATTGCTGTACATCATAAATGTTGACTTTTAACTTCTTTTCCATGTTGTTTATAATACATGAATTGTAAATTCCATGGGCATATTTAATACTATGCCATGTGACATTTTAACTGGAATAGGAAAGAAAGCATACTAGCACCAAACTTTGGCCATCCAAAAAAAATTTACAGCTTAAAAGAAAATAGTATATGATAAAATAGATATTTTAGCTATTCAATAAGATAGACTGCAGAATCAATGTAATTATATTTAACACATTTGTTAGACCTCATATTAAAACAAATAGAAAAGAACAGAGTAGAGGCAAGGAGTAAGAGTTGATATTTTATCTCAGAAACATTATAATATCAAATCTCAAAAAGGATGTTTGACACTACAAGCCCAAAATGTTTGAGTACTAATGGTCTATGTTGTCAAGTTAAATGAAAGTGAAAAAGCACAAAATTGAGAGGGTGGAGGGGGAAAACAGCTAGTGTAGGCTCTGAGAAATTAAAGAAAATATTATAGGCAACGTCAGTGAAGAAACAGTAAGAAGAGTGATAAGGAACCTGTAAGAAGTGCACCAAAGCATAATGCAACATACATATAAAATATGTGTGAGATCACTGGGAAGAGGATAATAAGTCTGAAACAACATTTCATGGTGTGGTGAAGCATATATTTACAAAAATGTGGTCAGGCTGTGTTTTCATTCATGACATGAAATGCAATCTCACCTAAAAAGATTAAATGAATTCTCTTCCTTTTTGGGGAGAACAGCTTCTCAAAATATGGAATAAAAATTCTATAAACTTTATTTCAAGACATTCAATATATTGTTTATTGCAGTAATTGACTTACGTGAGTAGAAAGAATCATAAATTAATTGAAGAAAGCAGAAGATTAGTCTACAATCAAAGAAATACAATGAACAATTTAAGCATTACGTTGTTCACAAAACCTATGACTAAAAAGACACAAGAGTGAGCTTTCAAAAGAGAACAAAGAAGGAAAGAGAAGATCACATAAGGGTTCCATAACACATGGAATTCTCCTCTCAGTTGGTGCATCAGTGGAGACATGCTGTCCAGTTTATGTAATGTGAAAGGATCTTTCAAACCATGAAGTGCTGCTGACTCTGGTATGTATGTCCTTATTTCATGAGGCAAAAGAATGTTCTTGCATAAGATTCTTGTATACAGCTTTAGACCTGTTGGGATGATGCTGAATTACTGTAAATCACTTTGATTGACATAAGTCTGGAAAAGCTTAATAAGTCTGAGGACTAGAGGATTCTGGAAGCAGATTCTCTTAGCATTAAATGGAAAAATCACTGAACTTGCCCTTGGCACTGAAATAAGTCATGAATATTTATTCAGGAATCCTGTGTGTGTGTCACTGTGCTGATACAAGAGACCAATCTCTGGCTTCAATCTCCAATGATCAGCCAATGCCAGTTCACCTAGTGTGTACATGTGGAGGGGTATAATAGTGAATCTGGAACTAACTGAACTAGGTCATCTGATGTTGTAGAACAGCACAACAGCAAGTGCTTGGGTAACGTTTGACAAATGTACATGTCTGCTGATCCCTGTTGTCCCTCCCAAAATTAAGTAGAAAAAAAGCAAATCATGACATCTTCCAGAGGCATAGCCATGTTAGTCTAATTCAGCAAAACAAACAAGGAGTCCTGTGGCACTTCTAAAGATTTTTATTTATTTATCACATGAGCTTTTTGGCATGAAAGCTCACATAAAAGCTCATAGAGTAGTACTTTTGTTAGTTTTTAAAGATGGCACAGGACTCCTTGTTGGTTTTGCAAGTAATGACATTGTGACTTCTTTGAAAAAGGTATAAGTACTGGGGAATATCACATGCCACCTGCAACCCAATTAACATCTGAAGAGGGACTTTGGAACTAGAGGGTCATGGGGTAGCCAATAGCCTACCACAAGGGACCATTTAACAGATCATGTAAGAAGATGAAGAAGAAAAAGAGAAACAGTCTTCACCTGGAACTGGTAGCTATACCTGCTTTGTTTACTAATCAGGATACAAAGTGGGGCTTATGCTTGGGAAATTGAGGCTTATCAAAGAGAGATGAATAACGTTTGCTGTCCGTCTGGGATGCCTGCTTTCCAATAAATAGCTTTGCATAGGAGAGACTGAATCTGAATTTTCACTGGCACCGATAGTATCTGTGGGCGAGTGTAAAGTTCCCAGCTCATCAAGGCCCATCTGCTTTCTCATACGTTCTAACAGTCTCCTGCCATCTACTTCAGTTATATTTTGGGAAACATTTTGTTATGTTAGGGACGTCTTTGATGATTTTCACATCAAACTTAACTTGGTCTCAAATTCCTTCTTATGTTAAGGACTGTTCAACACAAGGAAATAACTGTCCCAGGTCCTGTGGAAAACAGTCAAAATTAGGAATGAAGTCTCATGAAGTCCTTGAGAATATATACAGGATAACATTCCTTTGGAGTCAGATGCCTACAGTGAGCTGGCTGGCTGGTGGGCTTATTGGCTCCACCCGGTGCACCCAAGAAATAGCTAGAATTTTATTTAATGATCCTTATTAAAAAAAATGGGCAGCAGGAAATGGAGGAGAGCACTGCAACACAGTCTAGGAAGCTGAGGGCACCACAGCTGTGCTCCTAGTCAACTACTACTGGAACTACTGCAGAGAGAAATTGCTCAAGAAACCAAATGGGCAGAAGGGAGATGGTGTGGGGTCTATATTGCTGAGGCTTTAAGATATGAGCTAGGAAATTTTGGTTAATGAAGATATTGGCATGAGGGTCAGACTTGAGGAAGGAATTTCTCGGCCATCACAGACTTTTGAGGGTAGAGTCTGCAAAGGCTTATTATGAAGGCTCAAATAAAATAAATAAACCCCCTGGAAACTGCTTGCCTGGATTCCTTGAGAGAGCTCAGACAGAATTCATGCAGGAAGTAAGCTGACTCAGCAAGAGCAAAGCTATGTCTAGGAGAAGGAGGGCTTTATAAAATAGACCCTCATCCTTTTACAGTAAGTACCCCATATAATATTTAGCTGAACATAAGTTACACAACTGCATTTCAAGTGATCTCGTTCTGACATCTGTCTGGCCCAAATTATTGCCAATAGGAAAGTTATGTTATGTTGAGAGCTAACAAATATAGAAGACTCAACTCTTTTTTTTTTTTTTTTTTTTTTTTTTAACTTCTCTGGAAGCATTATTTCACTGCAAAATTCTTCAAGATTACAGTTACCCTGACACTTCATTTTTTTCTGAAGTGGTTGTAGTTTGAGAGGTTGTCTGAAAAAGATGGATCAAGTGAGGTTGGTTTACCATGGTGTGAAGAAAGGATGAAACTTAACCCCCAAATTGCTGAATGAAAGAGTTTGAGCTGCTGAGATCTGTGGAGCATTAGCGTTTACCCCTTTGTCTCTGCATTGTCAGATGTTTTAGAGGTAGAAGATGTTGAAGGTAGAAAATTTCCTTGCACTCAAGTTACTTTATCTGATTATCCTCCTCTTCATCAATTCCCTCTCATGTCCTAACCCACAGGCTCCAATCATCTTGACCTTAGAAGACTTTTTTCTCCCCCACATACAGGCGTATACTTCAGCACCCTGAACAGTTACTTGCACCACAACTAGGCTGTTAACAAAACTTGCTGCACATAGAGGGATGTGGTAAACTCTCCATCATCCGAAGTCTTGAAATCAAGAATAGATGTCTTTCTAAAAGATTGTTTTCTTAAGAGTTTAAAATTATATTGGTCTTTACAGTTCCAGGTATTCTATTCATGGAATAGAAAAGTAATTTTTAATGGTAAACTAAAGTTAAATATTAGTAATTTAATTGTGGAATATGTCAGCATTTTATGACATATGGCTTTCCTTTGCTATCTTTTTTGTATTTTTATTGTATCAGAAAAATTGAAACAGATTTAGCTTTTATCTAGCAGAAAATATTCACAGCCTTCCAAGTCTTAATGGGCTGCAGAACGCCAAGGAAACCAGCTTGGCCCAGGCCAATGTCGTTAGGAGACCAGTCAGCCTGCTGCCTAAAGTGATGCAAAAGACAAAAATTCTGTAACCCCACAAGTTATGTCTGGGTAAGAAGGAGAGTAGAGCTCATCACATATATAATTCAGATAGAGTGATCATTACCTACTGCTGTTGTAGTGAAGCTGTGGATGTCTGCTTCACCTCTCCAACCTCAGATGTCGCCAGCCTCCACCATGTTTTTCACCTGGTCGACTAAAGTCAATTCAGGTGACCAAGAGGCTCAGACCCTGAGCTCTACTCAAAAGGTGTAAATTGAGCAAAAAAAAAAAATGCACATGGGATATGTGGTAAAGCTGTGTAACTTGCATCAATGAGAGAGTCAGCAAACAGGACCTCATGTTCAATTACTATTCACTGTGTATGTGTTCCGCCTGACACATGGCTCCCTTGCAGAAGCTGTGCTACACGAGCATAAAGACACGGTAATTAAAAAGTGAATCTGGCTCAAACACACTTACCTAGCTGTTAAATTATACTCATTTTGCTCACCCACTGAAAGCCAAATTGATGCAAGCTGCACTATTTGCCACTTATACCCATTTCTTGAAGAACTTGCCCCTAATGTGCAACTTACACTACTATTTACAACCATTAAATTTGTCCCAGTAATATACACAAAATAATTTTGTCCAGAAGCAATACCACAAACATCTTTACATTTATTAACAAATATTCAGCACTCCCAAGATGTGTTTTTGTCTGCTCAGTATATTCAGACTCTGATAGCTAAATTTTAAATATTTACTTTACACCCTTTTCTAGAAATGAAAATGGCAAATTTCCCATAACTATTTATTGATGCCATATTCTCATGATTGCAAAGTGATTTTATGCAAAATATAATTAACATGGATAATCAAAAATAAATTGTATTTAATTATTAGGCTCTATGTAAAGTGTTCAGTAGAAATAAATTCTCATATGTAGAGTAGATTTTCCTGTATGCTGCTAAAACTCAGAGCTGGACACCTTCTAACTCTTGTAAAATTTGAATCTAGGACCAAACTATATGACTTGGACCCACCTCTAGTTTAGCCAAATACAGATTTCATTATTTGGCCCAGTACTTTAAAGAACCAAATTATAACTTTTCAACTTTGATTTAAAATAGCACTATAATATGATTAACAACATTATCCTTATAATATAAATAAAACCAGGAACTTCAAAAGCTATTCCTAAAGTGCATCAAGACCATAAGCAATATTCAAAACCACACAAATCTTTAGCACCACTTAGTTTGTACAAGATAGTCTACTGTAAGATATGTGTATTATAAAATGTACTTTAATAAGAACATATAACCTGTTCTACGACTGCATTGACAAACTGTGGAAAGAACCTACATAATTGCACCAAGGCATACACAGTGCTATATGTTTTATTTATATACACATACATTCCAGTATGCGGCTGTTTGGTAGAAAGACAAAATATTCCAGAATCGAAAAAGATGTATAAAAATATATAGATAGATGTATCTTATCTAGGACACAGTACTGCTAAAAATACACTGAATTTTAATCCTGGATGAGGATTAAACTTCTTTATAACAAAAAAGATGGAGAGATGGAGAACAGATTATATTCATTCCTAATAATGGCTTTGTTCCCTGGAAGTTCTGCTATTTGTCAGTTTCGCTTAATGTTTAGTAAGTAAAAAATCTTTTTTTGTTTTTGAAACTATTTAGCTAGACTAGGTCTCGCTGTGATTCCGACAGAATTGCTCCATAAATTTATCCTACTCAATCATATTCTAGTTAATGTCACAGTAGCATTATATCAAGTGATTTTATAACAGGATCCCCCTTCCCAGAGTATTTATTTTAATTATGGAAATGTTGGGTGAACAAGGAATTCAGACTTGAATCTACAATCTCTATACTGTTTTTAGATAATTTGAGATGAAAATGCATAAATATAGGCTATAGTTAAAATAGAAAAAATGCAGTCCAACATCATATTGTTTCCAGGGGAAAAATAAACTGACTTTTATTCACAAACTCCAAAAAGAAATGTGTGATTCATGTAACTTAATAAGAAGTATTCTTTATTAAATTTTGTATGGTAATTATATCAGCACCTTTATGATAAATCGAAGGACTAAAATAAAATGCACAAGGCAACAAGATCATTTATCAGACATATAGCTTCTAATCATCTTTAGGATAAAATGGACAAAATGGGCAACTAGCACTTGCCAATAAATGCTTATGCAGTCATTCACATTTTAGGATCAGATCTGATGTAAATAATGCAAACATTTATTGATGTATTGAAGTATTGATATATTGTCCTAAGTGAAGGGGATCTTCTTTTTGTTAGACATTGTAATATTTTCTTTGAAGTCTTAAATTTTATGTTATAGGTTAGTTAAGTTGTGGCTGTGGCAGATGTTTAAAATAAATGAGAATTTAACTACACTGTGAAAAGATTACATTTTGTTTTTGTAATGGTTAAGCTTATTTTCCACAGTAAAAGTAGTAAATTCTAAAGTCCCATCAGAGGTTTAATATGTTCAGATTAATTAAATCTCACTGCATGTACAAGATTTATTATCTAGTTAAAACGTGTTCAATAATCAAGGCCCTTTTATTTTCAAGCTGCCAGATTCACACTTATACTGAAAAAGAGCCACAAATCATAACATTTTGGATACTCTCTGGCTAATCATGAGTAGCTTTAAACCTTCAGGACTAATCAAGGAGAGGGTCTATGAGAAGAGGTAATGGGTCTTGATTCCTGGAAGAAGCCTTTGCCAAATCAGCTTGTCTTTCCTCTGTGGGAAACTTCCCTCTTCCTCAACCTGACTGCCATCATGTCCCCTCTCCCTATGCTGTTGGATCCCCACTTCCCAAACCAGTTCAAGACAGACAACAGTGGAGACTAGGAAAATGGAAGTCTCCCATCTGAAATAGCCCACACTCTTAATTTGGGAGTATTTTCAAATATCCAAGTCCACCCCCACAATTTTGGCTTCAGATAACATCCAAACCTAGAAGGGGCCTATTTTTCAGTTCTGGACTATAGGGAAATGATATTTAACAAAAGTGAAATCCAGTAATATGTAAGATTAAAAAGACCCATTCTCAAACATAGATTGGTAAATAAGATGATAGGTAAGCATTATATCCATTTCAAAGATCTGAAAAGTGGGTAGTCAGTAGCTGAGGAATTCTAAAGAGAAGTGGTGCTTTAGGTACTGGCTATGGACTCTTGGAGATAAAGGGATTGTACTTCTAACATAAGGTACCTAGGGTTTTAGAATTCTCTGGTGGCAGCATCACTTTCTGTACTATCAAAAAGGAACTCACCACATAATTACAGACTGCAACTAAAGGGAACAAAAATAGGGAGCACCAACTATGCCATAAACTGGAAACAGATCCTTACCTTTATAAAGAGTTATCCTGGATTACAATAACGGCTAAATACATGTAAGAATAAAAGTGGACAGCAAATTGAATATGGAACAAAAAACAAACAGCATAATTTTGGGCTGCATATACATAGGAATCACTTATCATGCTGGGAAGGGAAAGTCCTTTTCTACAAAAGACCTCTGCCTATATTTTTACCTTAATATCAGTAAGATAATAATGGACTTGAAGGAATTCATTCAATTCATTAAAGTCTAGAGGGGCTGATTTATGAGAAAAAATTAAGATAACTAATTATAAATACTGTGGCTGAAAAGTAGTGGGTGTACTTGGTCTTTATACTGAAGAGGTGATCACGCATTAAGAATTACAGTCTGCTTTATCCTCTTGGTGCACAACTTCAGGGATAAATTCTGGCCTATGGTGCCAGAGAAGTTCTTGGAATGAAGGCAGAATTAAGACAGATTTGTTGTAGTTACTTGCAAGTTCCCTGAGCCATTCTCCACCTACAGTACACACACAGACAGGCAAAATATTCTGGGAGAACAGGGAGACAGTGCACTTTGCAGAGCTCCTTTCAACTAGCACAGAAAGAAACAGTTTGTGGTATCCCTAGTGGCTCCTGTGAGTGCCAGTGGGTATGAATGGAGGTGGGGCAGAGCCTTGGCCACATTTCGAAGCCAGCTAGCTTCATCCTTTGGAGGCCAAAACCACCTCTGTATTTCTCTCTTTAACACCCAACCAAGAAAAAGGAGAATTTAGGACTCAGTGTTTACTGAAAAGCTGATAATAATGACATGTTTGTAACCGTCTACTCCATCTCATTTTATCAGAAGTCTATTGTAGACTAGCTAACATTGTAACTGAATATATCACACAATAGATACAACTGTCAATAAGATTACTTGAACGAGTAATCACAAGAAAGATTAATGTTGGATACTCTAATACTATTACGGCTACTTCTAGTTATTCTAATAACTAATACTTACTAATCAACAAGTATGAGTAATGGGATTTACTTAACCAAAAGAAAATGTAGGCTGAATAATACAGTCACAAAGGAAATGCTATGTGTAGGAAATAGAGACACAATCTTATGGATTATTTAGCCAAGTTTGAACTACCAAACTATGGTATCCTAATTCCAAAGGGGTAGCCGTGTTAGTCTATTGTAGAAAGACAACAGATTCTTGTGGCACTTTTAAAGACTAACAGATTTAGTGCCACAAGACTCTGTTGTCTATGGTATCCTAACTTTATGTAAATATTATTTTCAATTAATTATAAATGTTTGGAATTCTCTCTGATGCAGATTCTTAATGGAGTTACTTTGTCTTAAACTCAGTATAGGTATTTCCATATTTATCAATCTTGTAAGAGCATACTTCTTTCATTTTCTCTGGTGGTTTGTGAAGGGGGAAAAATAGAATACATCTACTTACAACTTTAGAATCACAGTTGTTTCTTTTAAAACAATGAATTATGGGCCAATATTTGTATTGCATGTATTTATCATTCCATTCAATCAGGTTTTGTTCACCCAATATATAGAAAATGGCCAGGTGGTAAATTTTAGGGTCAATTCAGATCCTTACACATTCAGTTCACTTAATATTTATAGCACACATTTGAAACATTAAATTTACGGTATGTGAACACATCAAAAGAAAATTGATCTCTATCATGATTTCTTTATATTTCACTGATGAGGTTTTCTAACTTCCTTTTTAATTTTTTTTTTTACATAAGCTACGGTGTGTATGTTTAATTATGGTGTACTTCTCCAATTAAATATTCTATTAGAAGTTTTTCTTTTTATTCCTTTTTTCTTACCAAATCATGTCCACACCTATTTTACCCTATTCACATTCACAAATTTCTTGTTCTTTATTCATAAGTTATTTAACAACAGTTTTAATAAGCCCAGTGGGGCTTGAGTATTGAACAAAGTATTGAGCCGTGCCATTTGTGCCAGCACTACTTCTGTCTCCTCCACCTGTGCCTGTGTCCAGACCGACATACTGACCGTGGATATCTCTACCCAGATCCTGGCGTGGACTTGCAAGGACTGTGGCCTGCATTTCCCACTCTCAGACGGTCAGGCTGGGGAGATCATTCAATGTGACAGGTGTCTCCTGCTGGAATCTCTCAGGAAGCAGGTGGGGGAGTTACAGGAGGAGGTGGCCAGGCTCAGGAGTATCCATGCCTTGGAGAAGTTCCTGGATAGCATCCATGAGGAAACATGCAGGGATGAAGAAACTATCCAGAGGCAAAGGACTGCTGCCACACCCTCGGAGAAGGATGGGATGGCTCAGGCAGAGGGTGGACACTGGCAGGTGGTTACTTCTGGCAGCAGACAGTGCTCCACCCCTGCTCCCATGCCACCCTCTGTTGTGGTAAAGAACCGCTACACAGCACTACAGATGGGAAATGAGGTGGAAGAGGAGAAGCCATGCACCCCCGAGGTTGGGAGGATCACAACCATCACACCCAGGAGGAAACGTCGGGTTGTGGTGGTTGGGGACTCTCTTCTGAAGGGGATGGAGGCACCCATCTGTCGCCCAGACAAGGCCTCTCGGGAGGTATGCTGCCTGCCAGGGGCCAGTATCCGAGACGTTTCGGAGGGATTGTCGAGAATCATCCGTCCCTCTGACTACTACCCCATCCATGTGGGAACCAATGATACTGCGAGAGGTGACCCTCTGCAGATCAAAGGTGACTACAGGGCTCTGGGAGCACAGGTGAAGCAGTTCGGTGCACAGGTGGTGTTCTCCTCGATCCTTCCAGTCAAGGGTAGGGGCCTGAGCAGAGACAGATGCATCCTGGAGGTGAATGCCTGGCTGCGGAGATGGTGTTACCAGGAGGGCTTTGGCTTCCTCGACCATGGGGTGCTGTTTCAGAAAGAAGGACTGCTCGGCAGAGATGGACTCCACCTATCCAGGAAGGGGAAGAACGTATTTGGAAGCAGACTGGCTAACCTGGTGAGGAGGGCTTTAAACTAGGTTTGAAGGGGGAAGGTGACCAAAGCCCACAGGTAAGTGAAACTGAGGGAGACCTGGGGGAAGGGAGGGAACTTCGGCGGTGCTGGGCCTGTAACAGCAAGAATAAAAGAGAGGGTAGTTGGGACTGGGAGGGGGGGATCAAATAATTGTTTTTTATTTCCTAATGAAGTCATAATACCTCAGGTGAGTGGGGAAGGAGGACACTGGAAGAAATTGCAAGGAGGAAGATGCTACAGGAGGGACAATCGACAGGGCAAAGTAGGGCAATGGGCCCGGTATCTTAGGTGCCAGTAAACAAATGTGAGGAGCCTGGGAAACGAGCAGAAAGAATTGGTAGTACTGGCACAGACAAGGAACTAAGATAAATTAGAATAACAGAAACATGGTGGGATAACTTGCATGACTGGAGCATTGCCATGGATGGATATAAATTGTTCAGGAAGGACAGGCAGGGAAGAAGGGGGGGAGGAGTAGTGCTATATGTAAAAGAGCTGTATGACTGCTCGGAGATCCACTATGCAAGTGGAAACAAGATGGTTGAAAGTCTATGGGTTAAGTTTAGGGGAGAATGCAACAAGGGGGATGTTGTGGTGGGTGTCTGCTACAGACCGCCAGACCAGAAAGAGGAGGTGGATGAGGCGTTTTATGGACAACTAACAGCAGTTTCCAGATCGTCGCAGGCCCTGGTTCTTCTGGGGGACTTCAATTATCCTGACATCTGCTGGGAAGATAATACAGCAGTGCACAGGCAATCCAGGAAGTTTTTGGAGAATATTGAGGACAATTTCCTAGTACAAATGCTGGAGGAACCAACTAGGGGCCTTGCACCTCTAGATCTATTGCTCACAAACAGAGAAGAATTGATCAGGGAAGTAGAAGTAAATGGCAACCTGGGCAGCAGCGACCATGAGATGGTAGAGTTCAGGATCCTGATCAATGGAAGGAAGGAAAGAAGCAGAACACACACCCTGGACTTCAGAAAAGCAGATTTTGGCTCCCTTAGGGAGCTGATGGGCAGGATCCCTTGGGAGGCCGATCTGAAGGGGAAAGGTGTCCAAGACAGCTGGCTGTATTTTAAAGAAACCCTGTTAAAGGCACAGGAACATAACATTCCGATGTGCAGAAAGAACAGCAAATGTGGACGGCGACCAGTGTGGCTTAGCAGGGAACTCTGCGGGGAGCTGAAACATAAAAGGGAAGCTTACAAGAAGTGGAAGCTTGGACAGATGACAAGGGAGGCATATAAAGATATTGCTCGGGGCTGCAGGGATGAAATCAGAAAGGCCAAAGGACAATTGGAGTTGCAGCTAGCAAGAGATGTGAAGGATAACAGAAAGGGGTTCTATAAGTATATCAGCAACAAGAAAAGGATCAGAGGTGGTGTAGGTCCCTTACTGAATGGGGCAGGCATCCTCGTGGAGGATGATGCGGAAAAGGCTGATGTACTCAATGCTTTTTTTACTTCAGTTTTCACAGGGAGGGCCAGCTCCCAGGCTACTACACGAGGTAATGCGGAATGGAGAGGAGAGCAGCCCTCAGTGATGGAAAGTCAGATTAGGGAACACTTAAAGAAATTGGATGTGCACAAGTCCATGGTGCCGGATGAACTGCATCCGAGGGTGCTCAGGGAGTTGGGGGAAGTGATTTCAGAGCCGCTGGCCATTATCTTTGAGACCTCGTGGCGAACGGGGGAGGTCCCAGAGGACTGGAAAAAGGCAAATATAGTACCTCTCTTCAAGAAAGGAAAAATGGAGGATCCGGGCAACTACAGACCGGTCAGCCTCACCTCAATCCCTGGGAAAATCATGGAGCAGGTCCTCAAGGAATCCATCCTGAAACACTTGGAGGAAAATAGAGTGATCAGGAACAGTCAACATGGATTCACCAAGGGCAAATTGTGCCTGACCAACCTGATTGCCTTCTATGATGAGATGACTGGATTTGTGGATGAGGGAAAAGCCATTGACGTGGTATACCTTGACTTTAGCAAGGCTTTTGATACGGTTTCCCACAGCATTCTCGTTGACAATTTAAGGAAGTATGGGTTGGATGAGTGGACCGTAAGGTGGATCGAAAACTGGCTAGATCAACGGGCTCAGTGGGTAAGAATCAATGGCTCGATGTCTGGTTGGCAACCGGTAATGAGTGGAGTGCCCCAGGGGTCGGTCCTGGGGCCGGTTCTATTCAACATCTTCATTAATGATCTTGATGATGGAATAGACTGCGTGCTTAGTAAGTTCACGGATGACACCAAGTTGGGGGGAATGGTAGATACTCTGGAGGGCAGGGACAGGATCCAGGGAGACTTGGACAAATTGGAACACTGGGCCAAAAGAAACCTCATGAGGTTCAACAAAGACAAGTGCAAAGTCCTGCACTTAGGACGGAAAAATCCCATGCACTGCTATAGGCTGGGGACCGATCGGCTAAGTAGCAGTGCTGTAGAAAAGGACCTGGGAGTTATGGTTGACGGGAAGATGAATATGAGCCAACAATGTGCCCTTGTTGCCAAAAAGGCCAATGGCATATTAGGCTGCATCAGTAGGAGTATTGCCAGCAGATTGAGGGATGTGATAATTCTCCTCTATTTGACACTGGTCAGGCTGCATCTGGAATACTGTGTCCAGTTTTGGGCTCCCCACTACAGAAAGGATGTGGACAAATTAGAAAGAGTCCAGCAGAGGGCAACAAAAATGATTAGGGGGCTGGGGCACATGACTTATGAGGAGAGACTGAAGGAACTAGGCTTATTTAGTCTACAGAAGAGAAGACTGAGGGGAGATTTGATAGCAACCTTCAACTACTTGAAGGGTTGCTCCAAAGAGGAGGGAGCTAGGCTGTTCTCAAGGGTAACAGAGGACAGAACAAGGAGCAATGGTTTCAAATTACAGCTGGGGAGGTCAAGGTTGGATATTAGGAAAAACTTTCTCACCAGGAGGGTGGTGAAGCATTGGAATGGGTTACCTAGGGAGGTGGTAGAATCTCCATCTTTGGAGATTTTTAAGGCCTGGTTAGACAAAACCCTGGCTGGGGTGATTTAGTGGGAGTGGTCCTGCTTTTTAGCAGGGGGTTGGACTAGATGATCTCGTGAGGTCCCTTCCATCCCTATGATTCTATGATAATACCCTGCTCAGGGATCTTGCTTATTCAACCCCAAAGGCAGAAAAATCACATAAATAGTCTTCTCTTTCAGCTTCTCGGGCACATTCTGGGCTATCGTTCAAACTGTCATTGTTTCCCTTCTTAAGGCAGGACTTTCCCCTATCTCTCCTCCATGGAATTGGGGCTATGGTTCAGGACATCTTCAGGATTTAGTTAGCTTCTTGCCCAGCTGGACCCTTTTACCAATCAGCCTGAGGGTGGAAGGACTAGGAGAGTTCAAATAGGCAGGGCTTCCCCTGCTGCTATGTTTTCCTTCCTAATTCAGGACACTTGCTGCTCCCAGCAGTATATACAGGCATCTCCTAAGCTAGGAAAGAGGAGGCATCATTTATGCTGGCCTCTTTTCCCAGCTCATTCCTTATTGTCTGGGTGAGATAGGAGCCCTGCCACAGCCTTTCTACAAGACTCCAGGTCCCAGGTCCTGAAAGATACCCTAAAAGAATTTCTTTCAAGTGCTGTTTCTTCCTTGGACCCCCTGCATCTCTCCCTATATCTCCTTAGGTCTTGTGTGTAATACCACGCCAAATTCCTAAAGGTCACATGATAAGATGACTGGGGAGTCTTGCCCTTAATGGACAGACTAACCCATTGCACTATGCTTTCTCTTTGTCATTGATTAATAAATGCAAGAGTGCTTATTTAGTCAATGGTATTTATTATTTGCTTAAGTAATGTGAGAATGAAAGAGGAAAAATTGCTGATGTGGAAGAAATTGGAAGATGAAAGATCAAGAACGACAGAATTTAATTTCATAATACAGCTGGATATAGAATTCTTAAGGGATAGTAGATATAGAATAGGGGATATAGAATTCTTAAGAGATGGTGTTTTAAAAGAGAGGAAACATTAAAGCTTAATAAAAACGTAGAATTTTCTAAATATGTACTGGAGATGCTAAAATAAACTAAAAAATGTTTTTAAAAAAGGTTTTAATACTACAAACATCACATATCACACCAGCACATGCCAGCTGATCAGCAAATAGTGGAGGGTTAGAAAGACACTAACGCTCTCTATTCTTTTTGATAAAGGTTGCCATATAAACACAAGAAATGAAAAGGGTGAAGAAACTGAAAGGGAATGTTGGGTCCCAAAAGATGTAGCCACTAATCAACACCATGGGAATGGGAAGTTGAAGCCTCAGTTTCTATAGAATATAATAAAATAATAGCAGATAAAAATCATAGCAGATGAAGCAGCATCCACCATAATTAAGGCAGCATGTGCATTTCCTTGTAATCCCATTTTCAGCTGTCATAGCTTTCTGATGCTTTTTTACCTCAGGTTGACATTTTTCTGGGCTCTCACCAAAGGTGACTTTTTAAAAAAGTTTGAACAATAGCCATTAAGATATTTTTTATTACAAGGAAAATTAAAAGGTTATACTTTCCCTATTAAAATATTTCATATTTTGAAAAGACCAAGAGCTGAAAGAGTTGGATATAAAAATCAGGTTTGCTACCATCTTTTATTGACAAGAAATGCTCCAGTAAAACCATGGCATGGATTTGACAGAGTTGTTATCCACTGAAAAAAATCACACTGTACCGCTGAACATAAGAATGGCCATATGGAGTCACACCAATGATCCACCTAGTTCAGTATCCTGTCTTCCAACAGTGGCCCATGCTAGGTGCTTCAGAGGGAATGAACAGAACAGGTAACAAGTGTAGTGCAATTGGAATAATAATAATAACAATAATAATAATTTTCTTGCTAAGCTCAAAAAGTGTGCAGCTAAGGAAAGCCTCATGCTGCAGTGAAATGTTATTTAGGGAATGCTGAATGCCTTAAAAACCCTCCAGAGTCAGAGTAAGTGCTTACTAAATAACAAGAGTCCTGTGGCACCGTAAAGACTAACAAATTGCTTCGGTCATAAGCTTTCAGATGCATCTGACCAAGTGGGTCGCTGCCCATGAAAGCTTATGCCTGAAGAAATTTGTTAATCTTTAAGGTGCCACAGAACTTTCATTGTTTTTACTGTATAGAGACTAAATGGTTACCCTTCTGGTACTTACTAAATGAAGTTATAGTCTAAAAAAAATATAACTTGGCTCTTCACAAATTTATAAAGTAGTTCTAAAGAAATTGCTCTCTGTAAATACATCAGAGGGATAAAT
Source organism: Pelusios castaneus (assembly GCA_007922175.1). Classification (NCBI taxonomy): domain Eukaryota; kingdom Metazoa; phylum Chordata; order Testudines; family Pelomedusidae; genus Pelusios; species Pelusios castaneus. The sequence goes on from ML685883.1 coordinate 1,689,276, forward strand.
ACCAGGAAGCGAGAGGAGTTAAGTTAAGCAGTAATGTAGACACAGGAACAAATGGATATAAATTGATCATCAAAAGTTTAGGCTAGAAATTAGGCAAAGATTTCTAGCCATCAGAGGAGCGAAATTCTAAAGCAGCCTCCCAAGGAGGGATTTCAAACCTAAGTGGCTTCAAGACTGAGCTTGATAAGTTTATGGAAGGGAATCCTGTGATGGATTGCCTACAACGGAAATCCTCAGTAGATAGAGACGGGACACTACAAGGGGAGGGCTCTGAGTTACTAGAAATAATTATTTCACAGATGTATAGCTGGTGGGTCTTGCTCAGATGCTCAGAATCTAACTAATCTCCATATTTGGGGTCAGGAAGAAATTTTCACCTGAGTCAGACTGGCAGAGACAACTTCCTCTGAAACACATGGCAGGGTCACTTGCAGGTTTAAACTAGTGTAATTGATGAATTCTCTGTAACTTGAAGTCTTTAAACCATGATTTGGGGACTTCAGTAACTGAAACAGAAGTTATACATCGATTGCAGGAGAGGGCGGGTTAGGTTCTATGGCCTGTAATGTGCAGAAAATCAGACTAGATGGTCACAATGGACTCCATTCTGACCTTAGAGTCCATGAATAACTCAACAGTGAATTATGTCTTCAAAAAATCAGTCTCTAAGTCCAACTAAGATAGATTTTTTTTCTTCAACTTCTTACAGCGCTTCTTTTATCCATTGCAAGCAGCAGTTTTAGTCTACACTGAATGAAAAGCAGTGCTTCTCTGATACATATGAAAACTAAATCTTTTAGAAAACAAGTTGTGCTGAATGATATGGAAAGATAATTTATCACTTCAGAATTTGCAATGTAATTTCACCTCCTTTTGAGGAAATGGTTTTGGTATTGTAGCTGTATTACTGAGCAACATATAAAATTGCCTGTTAATGAAATATGTGACCATTGTGTTTTGGGGGGGAGGTTGTTTGTTTGTTTGTTTGGGGGGATTGTTTGCACAAAAATTAAGACCTATGAAAAGGAAGTGAAAACAATTCTTGACCACACTGAAGTTTTGTTTTGTCTATATTAAAGTCTTGTGGCAGAACCATTTTCATGCAGTTGAATTGCATAGCATATGCATTCAAGTTGGTTAGACTTAAACTAGCAAGACATTCTGAAAACATACGTTTTAAAAAGCACTAAAAGGATGATGAGTCTCTCAAAAATATGGCCCACAACTACAGAAGATTTTATGATGATTATGTTTTGTTTTTATAAATCACTTGCACTGTAATATAATGAAAATAATTCCAATCAATCATAGCCCAGAAAAGCCAACCTTTAGCACCTCAGGAAAAACAGTTGACATTACATTTCTCCAGTCATACATCAATATACTCAGATAAATCATTTTCTATAATAACTACCTTCTTTAAAGTCTGATCTTCAGTCTGTTCCTGCCTCGTCACACAGTTTTCCCCACACACAAAGAAATGAAATCTCTCTCCAATCATGCAGTTCCCCCCAAAACTTAAAATGTGAAAGTAGTCAGTAAATCACTTTTAACTTCACTGACAAAGATCTCCCTTTGCTCGCTCCAACCTCTTTTTTATGATTAATTTGGTTCTAAAATTATAGTCTTATTGAAGTCTATGGGTGTCTGTCATTGGCTTCTGTGGGCCAAAATTTTGGCTTGTGAAGAGAAGAAAATACTACCTATTACTGGATTACAATATGTCCCTTAGTTCAGGACCATCCATCTCAACTCACACTGGAAGCATCTGGCTCATGAGAAGGCTTTATCCATGACAGATAAAGCATTCTCTTGCAGTGCAAGCTGTGCCATAATTTCCTGAAATTGCTAACAAACATTTTAATTGTGTTCTGACTGCAAAATCAGCTTTAACATTTACATACCCTTGGGTAAGGTTACTATGGAGCCATTTAAATAGTCAGCCCAAAACATGGACTTTTCATTAAGTGAACTGGCAGATGAACACTGGACCATCTGACCACAAGCAAATTTCTCCCAGAAGATAGGATACAGGAACACTCTTCTATGGTGTATTTCAAAACCCTGAAGGAGAAAAGGAAATAAATTTCTCTTGGGAAAATACTTGGTAGACTTCATATTGCCACATAGGGTATGCCTACACTGGCAATTTACTCCCTGTCCACACTGGGCTTTCATTAAGTCACCTTAAGAAATTCCGTAAGTCGACTTAATGATAGCTTAAGTCGACTTAGTAAGAACTGCCGGTTAGGTCGACCTAACCCTTAAGTCAACTCCTTAGGTCGATTTAAGCACAGTGTGGACATGGATTAACCCTTAAGACAACTTTATTAAGTCGACTTAAGGGCAGTTAGGTCAACTTACTAAGTCCACCTTCAGGGTAACCACTTTGTTAAGTTGACTTAAAGTCAACCTTATTAAGTCGACTTAACAAAGTCAACCTAAATTTTTCTAGTGTAGACATAGCCATAAAGAGTACAGATGATCTGGAACTAAAATACTAAGCCCGAACTTTGTGGCTCTGGCCTACTCATAAGTAATTTTCTGAGAAAACTGAAAATAGCAGAAGATTACTTATAGCAGCTCTGAGTATTATATAACCTCCCTTGAACCCTACTCTCACATATTTTAGTACCCCCAGTAGCATTCTACTTGGTACCAGATACCAGGAGGATGAGCAAAGCACAATAAGATTAGATACAGAGAGAGGATAGAAAATTTAGAGGAAACTTGGTAGTATCATTACAAATGAGCACATTACTTCCAATGAATAATTTATCAGTAATTTAGCCTCTTTTTGTGCATGCATAATAACCACAAGTGGATTGCTAGTTCATCATTTCATTGTCAGTAGGAAGTATTTTTGAGATTTTATTTTCACTCTGGTTGATTGTGAAAAGATATCTGAATCATCAATATCTGATTATCTCATTTATACCTGTGTTGGGTTTGAGGTCATGTTTTTTGTTTTGTTTTATTTGTGGGGGAGGGATGGGTTATATGAGGGGAGGGTTAAAAGAATTTTTCCTCTTTTAAAAAAATTTCAGTTATGATAGGTCTTGAATGGTCAGATTTTATAGGAGTAAATGATGAGCAAGTTAGAACTTTTATACATTAGAACTTTTATACATTAAAATGCATCTTTTTCCTTAAGTAGAGAAGGAACAAGAGCTTCTAAGACAACTATAAATCATGTGGTTTAAAGGAGATATATATATAAATTTGACTTTGCAACGAATACCATAAAGAATAGTTCAGAAAGAATTTATACTGCCAAAGATATACTCTCAAGGGAGTGCTCCAGGGAGCTCTAGCCCTTTATGTGGCACAGCATACTTTATCTTCCACCCAGCACTGGCCAGAAAACCTGCGTGAAGGATGAAATCATTAGTGCCAGATAAAGAATGCCTTACTCCCTTATTTGGGCTATTGACATCACAGGTTACAGCTTGGGACAGGCGTGACGTGAGCATGTTCAGTGGGGTGCTACTCCTCTTTCAAGCAGGCGGTCAGGTAGTAGTGGAATGAAATGAAAATGCAATGTGGAAGACTCACTCTCTCCATAAGAAACAGATGAAAACATCAAATACAGTATGCAAAATGTGCCAAATTAAACTTATCAAAAGGAACAGAACAAATTCTGTATTCCAACTTCTAATAGGATATTACAAACAATACAGAGGAAAAGTATATCCACTAATATTTATTAATAAATATACTTAATATCCTCTTATGTATATATTAAAATAAATAGTGTGTATTTGCATAACAGGTTAAGTATGATAAATAGGTTTCCTGAGGTGAGAAACAAGAAAGGATAATTATGGACCTTATTTCATCAAAAGAAACAGATTGATCAATGGGAGAGAAAATAGCTAAAGAATAGGAGATCAATTTTTTATCATAAGAGCAATATGCCCCATTCTTCTCTTACTAAACAACATTCCTCACTACCTCCTCTTGAGACTTGTTTCACATGTAAAAGCCATCGAGTAGTTACAAATTTTTCTTGCACGGTATATGCAAAACTGCTCAAATTTCCTCTTTTGGATATAGCAACTCAAAGTCATCCATATGATTTATGTTGCTAAAATGATTCAACGCTGTACTTGACTAGAGCAGTAATATGGAAAAAACAGTGGTACTTTGTTCAGACACTGTCAATCACTAGTTTTTATGTGCTAAACCGAATGATTATTACTACTGTCCTGAACATGTCACATTTTAAGCCTGGAATGTTTCTTTCTCGTCACCCACTAAATGTACAGTCTATCTGAAAACAAAAGAAAGAGCAGATTGCAGCTATAAATGTGAAAAACTATCCTATAATAATGTATGCAAGAACAGTTATTAAAAATGAATTTCTAGGTATGTATTAAAAATTTAGACCTTACATTGTTTAATATATCATTATAACGATAAATATAAAGTGTATGCTTCATTAGCCACCCCAACACACCAGCCACACCCTATTAACCCTACCAATTCCCCTGAAATCACAAAATACTAATGGTAATATAGCAGGCTGGGAACTCTTAGCTGCCATTACAAGGTGGTTAATATTACAACGTCCTGTATCTGAAAATATGGGGAAAAATATGTCTTTTGGAAGTTCTGTTCTATAATTTCAAAAGCAAGTCTTAGTCACTAAAAAATAACATTTACAAAATAAAAGAATTGCTGCCTATGTTTTCCCTTAATCAACAAGTAATGAACATTGCATTCCTTAAAAATTTTAACCTCACCATCCTGCTGAAAAGTAATGCAATATGCTGCACATGAAGGGGCTCTTGTCTAGCTTACTGGAGGAAAGTGGGTAACTCTTTAAATGGTAGAGAAATACAGAGAGATTTTCCAGAAGCCGCACAGCAGGACCTCAATGTGGAGATACTGACCCATCTCCCCATGTTGCCAGTTATATAAATACAAACAGAGCAGGAGAAGCCCTCTTTCACCTGGACCACTATAGTCTTTTTTTTAAAAAAAATTAAACTTGAACATCCTGGATTAGAAGTAATGCAATTAAATGGTGGTGTAAAACTGAGTGGAAACAGGCCCAATCCTTACATAAGTCTTTACTCAGGTTAAATTCCCATTAAGATTGAATAAAGGCTGCAAGATTGGACTTAGTATGTAAATTAGATAAAAATGCTTGAACACTGGAAAATCTAACATTTTCTGACATTGTGTTAAATAAATGCAGCCAACTGTGTTCTTTATAAAATGGCATCCAGTTATTTTAGGATGAATTTAAAAGTAAGAACTCTATTAGCTTTCTATAGAAACAAGTGCTATTAAAAGAAGTTTTGCATGTCACAAAAAGGAATACTGATGCATTTGTTGTCTCTACATTCCTCACATCATGAATACTTTTGCAGTAACAGCTATACCCTTCATCAATGCAGTACTGATTTAGAAACAGATCAATATTGATTGGGGAGTTCCTCCCCAAAATTAGTTCGATTATTAAAACCGAAATGATCAAAAAGTCCTTATGGCTCAATTCATCACTTTATCCTGAGTGACAGGTATGTTATGCAGTGAAGATCCAATGAAATGATAATAAGTCTTAATTCACAGTCATTATGAGAGCCCATGTAAAATATACAGAGAGCATCACTTTTGAGTGGGGGTGAGCTGGATGCTGCAATTTCTTAAGATTTTCATGGCAGCTTGCCAAAGTGCTCATGCAAATCAACTTCTCAAGATATAATAACGTGTACTGCAAGTATAATCAAGGGGCATGTCTACAATTGCACCGTAAGTCGACTTAGCAATGCTTAAGTTGACGTACAGAATGCTGTGTCCACACCGGGTACTTCCTTAAGTCAATTTAATTGCTTCCTTAAGTCAACTTAATAACTCCACCTCTGAAGGCTGACTTAATGCCTAAGTCGACCTTATTAAATTGACTTAAAGCCAGTATGGATGCCCTAAGCTGACCTAATTGGCCTCCAGGCCGGGGGATGGGCTGGGGAGGAGCGCTGTGGTTGGTGGATCAGGCAGGGGAGAAGGGAGAGCTGTGGCTGGGGAGATCGGCCAAGGAAGAAGGGAGAGCCGTGGATGGGAAGAAGGGAGAGCCACAGCTGGGGAGATCGGGCAGGGGAGAAGGGAGAGCGGTGACTGGGGACAAAGGAGAGCCATGGCTGGGGGATTGGGCAGGGGAGAAGAAAGAGCCACGGCTGGGGAGAAAGGAGAGCTGTGGCTGGAAAGAAGGGAGAGCCTCAGCTGGGGAGAAGGGAGAGCCACGGGTGGGGGATCAGGCAGGGGAGAAGGCAGAGCCACGTCTGGGGGATTGGGCAGGGGAGAAGGAAGAGCCATGGCTGGGAGAAAGGAGAGCCGCAGCTGGGGAGAAGGGAGAGCCGAGGCTGAGGGATCAGACAGGGGAGAAGGGAGAGCCATGGATGAGGGATTGGACAGGGGAGAGGCACAGTTGGGGGACTGGGCAGGGGAGAAGGGAGAGCTGCGGCTGGGGGATTGGGTAGGGGAGAAGGGAGAGCTGTGGCTGGGGAGAAGGGAAAGTTGCGGCTGGGGAAAAGGGAGAGCCGTGTCTAGGAGATCGGGCACGGGAGAGGCACGGCTGGGGGATGGGCAGGGGAGAAGGGAGACCCGGGGCTGGGGGATCAGCAGGGGAGAAGAGGGAGCTGTGGCTGGGGAGTAGGGAGAGCCGCTACTGTGGGATCGGGCAGGGGAGAAGGGAGAACCACTACTGGGACATCAGGCAGGGGAGAAAGGAGAGCCACGGCTCTCCCTCCTCCCCAGCCGCAGCTCTTCCTTCTCCCCAACTGTGGCTCTCCCTTTTCCCCTGCTGATCCCCCACCCACGGCTCTCCCTTCTCCCCATCTATGGCTCTCTCTTCTCTCCTGCCCAAACCCCCAGCCGCGGCTCTCCCTTCTGCCCAGCTGTGGCTCTCCCTTCTCCCCTGCCTGATCTCCCCAGCTGCGGCTCTCCCT
>ML685883.1:1696238-1740320 GCA_007922175.1 Pelusios castaneus
CTCCCCTGCCTGATCTCCCCAGCTGCGGCTCTCCCTTCTCCCCTGCCCGATGTCCCCAGCCGCGGTTCTCCCTTCTCTCCTGCCCCATGTCCCCAGCCACGGTTCTCCCTTCTCCCCTGCCCCATGTCCCCAGCCATGGCCCTCCCTTCTATCCTGCCCAATGTCCCCAGCCATGGCCCTCCCTTCTCTCCTGCCCGATCTCCCCCACTGCAGCTCTCCTCCATCAACCTAGCACCCTCCAGTGTGGACACAAGCATTCGACTTAAGTTTCCAGTGTGGCCGCTCTAAGTTGATTTAACAAGGTCGACTTAAAGTCAATGTTGTTAAGTCGACTTAACAGAGTCGTCTTAACTTAATGAGTGTAGACATAGCCAAGGATACCTTCAACTCACCCTCACACTGTGATGCTCCAGAGATATATGCTAAGAGTAAATATGCCAACGGCAATCCCAATAATAAAGGGTCTTATTACCATGCAATATATGCTTCTCCATCTGGGGTGTTGCATTATTCTCAGGTTAGGCCTGTGCTTTGACCTCTCCATGATGAAATACTGCGATGCCATGATACAGTTATGGCATTGCTGCCTGCAAGTCAGGGATAGGTAAACTATGCTTGATTATCATGCCTCCAGTACATTTTTCTATTGAGATGACTGAATAAAGCTTGCTTTTCTCATTGTTTGATATGCTAAGGTAAAAGTCAGGAACAACTGCTCTGAGCTAGGGCATTGGTTCTGTATTACATCTGCCTGGCTGTGAAAGGAATGTAAGACCTGACCTACTCTTTCACCCACATCCATCTGCTATTTTCTCCTATGCACAGAACATATAGTTGGATGAACAGCCATCTACTGAATAAAGATTTCTGCTTGCGCCACATAAACATTTGACCCAGAAGTTCTGCACAGTGGTCCTATCTTTAAAAATGCACGGCCATCATTGCTGCACATTTCAATATGGAATCAGGCCTCCTATGCAACTTTTCAATTTTCCAAAATGTATGATTTGCCTTATTCACGTGCGATTCATGCAGCTACATCCAACATACTTCTGCCCATTTTTAGGCAGTATTCTTTGCTAGTATCAGCATGGTGAAAATACTTAAGATGTAAAATCAAAAGGCTAATTACCCAAGAATTTGAAATCAACTGAATTTTTGCTGCAGCAAGAGTTAACACAGCAAATGATATGTATCAAGTTAAAAAGACATTAAAAAATTAAACTAGAGTTCCTGAACGCAGATGGAAGGACCTTGTATCAGAAAAATCAAAAGCCAGATTGGTAATTGTACTCATATCTACTGAAATAAGCTCCTTATTACATTTTATCATCTCCTGCTCTTTTCTTGAACTGTCTAGAACTACAGAGCTTGATCATTGTCCACAGTTTTAATTAATTTAGATGATTATTCTAATTTTAGCAATTGCACATAAACTATGAATGGTCTTGTATTTTGCTGTTTTGTTTTGGGTTTGATTTTTTTTTTTTTTTTTTGCAAAAGATCATTTTTAAATTACAGTTCAATAGTTAACATTAATATACTTCACATTTACTTTACTAACAACATTATAATAATACATGGTAAAAGAAAGCATGGATTCTAACCACTTTGTCCTCCTTTGGGAAAGCATCCAAGGAAGCAGAGTAAAGACAAAAAAGAAAAAGAAAGAGAAAAAGAAAAAATAGGCAAATATTAATAGGCAGATTTCAAAGAAAGGCAATTCTAGTAAGTGTCTCTATAAAGAGTTAAAAACATAAAAATTAAAAAACAAAAATATAACATTCATAAATAAAAATATTTATAGTACTGCATGCACAGAAAGTATATATTCTAACATGGACCCATAGAAACATGAAAGATTGCAGAAAAGAATGGAGAAGTCACTGAAGAATGGAAATATTACAGATCAATATATCAATTTTGCCATGAGAAGCACTTTTAAAATGTTTTAAGAGCATCTAATAGGGCATCTAATAGGGCTACTTACATTTTCATCACAGACTGCTTGTTTTCAGGACTTAATAACTTAATACTTCCTCTCATAGAAACTTGCCAAGTCAATGTACAGGACAAGGTCTTAACCCAATCATGAAATTTTAAATAGGACAATATGACCATTTTAAAGCTTTCAGGTGTGTCATAAATTGAAAGCTAATTGATTTTAGAGCAATTCTACAAAGACAAGGGAATCAGATAAGTTGCAACACTGTTGTCCATTGACCCAATTATGAAATGGGTAAAATCTATAACGTGGACAGGTCTTAACCATAGTCCACAACTAGGTTAAAGCTTTTGTCATTTTCAAAGGCTTTAGCCCATTCATCTGTCTTAGCAATAACAAGACTAGGTCATGTGCACTTACAAAACAAATTGTAACTGTTTCATAACTGGGTAAGGGGGCAACTGTGTAATTAGCTGGATGAGTCTGTTGCTTTTTCAATATGGATGTGTCATATCACTCAAAACCAGGTTTTTTTTATATTGAATGCGTAAAGTCTCTGCTGTGGTTGACTTTCTTTATTGTGCCTAGGTACTGGCACTTACTGTACTTAATTGGTAACAGCCTTGCAAATCACCATGGACATTTACCACCTCAGGTAGGAAATATGCTAACTCACATTTACCCAGACAACAATGTTGATATTCATAATTCCAATAATATTTTTTACTCTTCTGTCAGAAAAAGATTACTTGTCTTGTCTGACAATAGAACAGAATTTCGCAAGACTACCAGAAAGCACTCACTGTTCTCAAGTTCTACAATAATGATAATTACTACAATGACCGGGCACAACAAGAAAAATTCAGGAAGTAGTTTAAACCTTAATTTTAAACCTTTAATTTTGGTTTTAAGTTAAAGTCAGACCCCTAGACTTTATTTTAATTACACTAAATCAAATTTATGTTCGTGCAACACTACCAAAGTCAATGTTACCTCAGGAACAAATTTTGAACAACTGTGAATGTTTGACTAGAAATACTAGATAAGGAATAACAAACATTTTCAAGTTCTTCTTCATAAGCTGTGCTGTACGTATTGAATAGCCTAATATTACCTAAAATACCAAAGCAAACTAGTTTTTCCTATAACTTGTTCTAATGATACCACCTACAGGTAACAATATGTAGTGCACACACATACTTTCCAAACTCTGAACATACTTAGAATGTCATTTACTGCAGCTGTATTCCTCTTTCAAAAAGTGTATTTAATTCCGGATAGGGCTATTGGGAGTTATGTGGGCATATTGGCTATGTCTACACTAGAAAAGTTAAGTTGACCTTATTAAGTCGACTTAACAAAGTCAACTTAACTTTTCTAGTGTAGACATAGCCCCTTATTGACCTTATTAAGTCAACTTAATGTGTTAAGTTGACTTAATGAGGTTGATTTAGGCACTAATCCCCATCCACACTGGCTTTAAGTCGACTTAAGGAGTCGACTTAAGGCTTAAGTCAACCTAAAACGAGGTGTTATTAAGTCGACTTAAGCTGACCTTAAGTCGACTTAAGGAAATGCTTAAGTCAACTTAATAAAAGCCCAGGGTGGATGTGGTTTGCCAGTGTAAACACACCCATTAAGCGTATATCATACTCTGAGTATAAATCTGAAATAGGCCTGTTTCTGAGGTTTCAATTTTTTTTAAACCTGAATTTCAAAAGATCCTCAAAATAAATTCTAATTCAGAGAAGAGGAAAAGTACACAATAGTTTAGAAGGGATTATCTGTATTATTGATTTTGGTTCTTCTCAGTTTTTAATTGAGTTCATATAGAAAAAGCAATCTCCACCTATATTTAGGACATTGTCAAAGACTCCAGTGCCTTGATATAGCATCTGGAAAACTGGCCAAGATCTCACAATAGCTAACAAATCCACTGATAAGACGAGAGACTATTTGAACATTTTATAGTATATTATGGAGCCAAGATAGCCCCTCAAGTCAGCATATGATCTTCCGCATATGTATCTTGCCTATTATTCATAAGTGGGATAGAGAGCTGGTACCAATGGAGCTATGATGCCAGAAAAAGGGGATTGCTAGGACAGAGGGCCTCTCCATATTTGGGGCTAGACTCTCCAGTTCATTTTATACAGGTGGAAAGAGGAAGGGACAAACCCTGTCTGCCTGACAGAAGAATCAGGAATTAACTCCATGGGAGGGAGATCTAGTCCATGGTAAGTTGGAGGTAATTACCATTAATTACAGCTACAATTTAAAACTAAATTAAAACTAAGCTGAACTAACACCATAGCTGTTAATCAGTGCAACTGAAAAGGGCTTACTTTTTCCTTCATTCTTTTAATGAATTCTTTTAAATAAAGCTTTATGAATGTAAAGTGAAAATTCTACAGAGTTAAGCAAATTGCTCAATAGGGAAAATTTGACAAAATCTAAGATGAAAGTGTGGGTTACCATCCCAGATAAAATAAGTTTTCCTTCAAACTGTAGCTCAGTACAGTCATGCAATATATTCTTTTATTTTAATTAACTATTGTTAAGGATCATAAGTATCTCCATACGTTTGAAATATAGTGTGTTGACCGTGTTACCTACCACCACAAAAAACCCACCATACAAAGGGTCAGAGAGAAATGATGCATGAAAGAGATGCTGAAGTAAGGTAAGTGAGGAACAATTCGTAGGTTAAACTATATCAATAGTTTGAATAAAATCTATATAATAGAAAACTTACATTGTTTGATCGTAGAGAAACACGACCTCCACATCGGGCACAGAACTTGGTCCGGCAGTAAGAGCATAAATGGCCACAACCATCAGCAAACTTTGTTTTAAGACAGATTCCACATGTTGGTGCATCATCCTTGTGCTCTCCCTGATACCGGCGGGCTTCTTCACCAATTTTTCTTACTTGCTCTTTATAGCTTTCGAATTGTTGATGCAGCCTCCTGCAGAGAAGAGGAAACAGATTATTCTTTTGATTTGTAACAGCATTTAATATTCTAGGCACTTTGACAATAAACAGCGTCAAATAGAGACTAAATCTGAAAGACTAACCCTCCATCTCTAAAATTCACAGAAAAGTCATAGGAGTAAACTAATGGAAGTGTTCAAAAGATAATTATTTAAAAGATGTCAGGAAAGTCATGTTACATGATGAATACCTATTACAAATATGCAGTTATAGATTACCAAGTCATATGTAAAAGTATCTAGGAAGCATGAAATCAAATCTAAAAATACTTATCGATATTTGCTAGAGCAAATTTTCATCTATTTATTTACATTGCAGCAGTGTGTATAGGTTATAATCATGAAGTGTGTCTAACAAGCCGCAATTTAAAAGCTTAGGCTGCTTTAATTAAAAAATTAAAGACCATAATTTAAAGAGTCCAACAAGCATTCTGCCATAATCTCTAAAATTAAGAAAAAATCCCAAGTGAAATGCACATATTTTAATGTAATCAGCGTACCAACATCAAATAAAATATAGAATTCCTGCAGCATTGATATGAGAGATATATGGACCTACTAAAGATTAAATTCTGGTCCCTTTTTTTGGCCCCTTACTACAGTGATCTCTTACAATTTAATTGCAGGATCCTTAGTTCACAATATATCTATAATTCTGACATGTAAACTCATGCTTTGTCTGAGTCCACATGAAGTTATATCATTATACATCCCAGTTTTCAGGGGCAGATTAGGCCTATTAAAAGCAGTTCTTTCAACAAGTAGTTTTTTCCTTGGTTGCTGCCATTTTTGGTCTAGGCTCTAAATTCTTCATTTAAAAAAAATTAATCACAACCCGTATGGTGGTGAAAACAACCTTCAAAACCTGAACCAGATGAAAGTAAACACAGTGGTGTCTTTTTGAATCTGCAGAACTCATTAAATAATAAATAGCCTTAAGAAAGGACTTCTATTGATCCGAATGAAAGGGTGACTGAAGTTTAATTATGACAATTTATATTTCAACATTGTAATCCAATCAAACCGTATAACAATGAATTTCTACATCATTTACTCTGAGTAGTGGTGCATTTTGTTGCCACAAGTAGGAAAATGTTTGGTTGTGAGACTCAGGACCGACACCAGTACCAAGGACAGTACCACTACTAATTTTTTTCCTCAATGAGACCTCTAGCTTTAGGTTTTTTACAACTAGCATGAAAATCTATTACAGTAGTTCCCATATGAGTGAGAGTACAATAGTACTGAAAGAGACATTTATAAAATATGGATCAGTGCACATTCCACCATGATTATACAGAAACCACATGCACTACCCACAGAAAAAGGTCAGATTTTATGCTGTTTTAAATATGCATTTCCTTTCACGTTATTAAAACATGAAAAAACAAAATATCTTATGAATAGAAACAGGCTATGTTTAAGATTGTACATTATACAATTACATGCGTCTGTCCATGAAAGCCTCGATTAATTCTCTTCATCATTTCCTCTGGCTATGAACTGGCTATTTTATTATTTAGCTTTCAGAATCACACCTTTTAATAGATTTTAATTATATATTCTTGCCTCTTGTGGGAACGCTACAATTGAGTGCACTTTTTTGAGCTAGAAATACAAATCAATTTTAATTAGTAACAATCCATCGAAACTTCCCTCAAAGGTTCTTCACATTAGATGGCTATTTTTCTTTTAAATGCTATTCTAGTTTTGCAATTCACTATCTAAATCACTAAGAGATTGGGTGACAGAATTCATGATAAAATACACATATTTAGTGTTAAAAATGGTTATTCATGATTAAATAAAGTAATAATTCCTAAATAATTAACATCAGATACATATATTTGACCAAAACTCACAGTCTAGTTTTGAAAGTTCATTGGTTTCAAATACTAAAAGCTTAGGCTGAAGAATGAACTCAATAGAAGCCTTAGTACTCAGGTAATAATGTAACTTTTTTTGTTTCAGTATTTGACCAACTCTAATATTAAGCAAAGACTGATGTCCTCCATCCTCATTTTTTCCATATGAGGGTCAGTGAAAGACGGGACTCAAGAATAAATCAGTAAGCAGTAATACATTTAACTTGTTAGGACAGCATTCTAATAAAGAAGCAGAAAACAAAAAGATAAAGTTCTCCTATTCTATTCTTTTTCTATTCTCCCTCTCAAGCACTATACACCATACTGTTTTCTGTTGATGAAAAAGCTCGCTGTGTCACCAGCCTCTCTTCTTCTTTTTTTTTTTTTTTTTTTTTAATCTAAACCGCTTAAGCAACATTTGCAATGTTGGATTAAACAAGAGAAATGCGGGTCAAGAGAATTATGCAAAATACTGAAAAACAATACTACTTCTGGCTATATATATTATTGGATTTCACCTTTGGGATACAACTACTTTTATTAGATAACTACTGCCATCTGCTCATACAATGCTTTCTAATGGTAACTATTAAAATGTCAAGAAAATATATAAAAATAATCATTTATCCAAATAATTTTAAGAGTGCCATAGGTAAATCAATTATTACATAAAATGTAGCATCCATCAGGAGTTTTGTTTATTGGTATTTAATCTGTGGCCAGACTGGTTTGCTGCAGAAAAATTCCTGACTGATATTTTTTGAACATTTTGTTCTAGGATGCAATGATAGAAGGGAAATTAATTAATTTCTCCTCCACTACATGCTGACCTAGCAGTGCCAGGTTGGGTTACATAGTAATATTGAGTATTTTTTAGTTTGAAGGATGCTATTTTTAAATTTATCATATGGCAGGGATCATGATTGACAGAATTCAGATTCATCCCTTCATTTTCATCCCAAGTGGTCTCAAATTTTCCTTCTCCTTTGAAATTTTCTATACATGGTCTCATCCCAAAGGGAATTTATTTTTTCATCAGTTTTCAAGCCAGATTAACATTAGAAAAAATGCATAGTTCCTACCATAAAAAATTTCAGTAACTTCATATGGATAGAAAAAATATAAAAATTACTGAGGGTACAAAACATAGACTCGTTGAAAAAAAAAACCATTCCAAATTTTGGTGAGAGAAAAGGGCTTCTTTTAAAGAAAAAAAAATTAAGGTTTAAACTAGTGCGTTTTGTCTGTGTAGTAGAAAATTTTCAGATTTGCTTTTGTTTCATCACAACATTGCTTGACTTAAGTGAACACAGTATGCTGGACACACATGGTGTATCAATTGGTGGTGCATTTCTTCTTTTGGACTACATTGCTGGCTCATTTCAAGGATAGATCTTAAGAGACATACATGTTTTTTAGAAGAGCACTTTTCATTTGATAGGAATTACATGTTATACACTTCATAAAATTCAAGTTTGGAACTTAGCCCCACCCCCTCAAAAAGGATGTGGCTTCTTGATCTGCCCCATTCAATTGAGGCATAAAACCTGAATTGATTTCACTCCTATACTGCTCCTTCCTGACTGGTAAATGGGTTCACTAGGAGTAAATGGGTTCACTAGGAGTAAAGTCTTTCAGCTGGGAAGAAGTATTCCAGCAACCCCTTCTCATGGGGAAAATAAAGGCAAAAATATTGTTAATGTAGTGCTAGACTTTAGAAAGTAAGTACATAAAAGTGAGGAAATTCAAAAAGTTGAGTGTCTATAGCAACATTAACTACCTTGGACATATGATATGAAAACCACCAAATGCATTGTTTTTATTTGTTTGTTTCTTTTCAAGAAAACCCACTATTTCTCATTTCAACACCATAAATTTTAACAACCTGATCTTGCAAATCTTTACTCATAAGAATAGCTCTTCTGAAAATGCTTCAAAGACTTGTCATGTGAATAAGGATTTGTGAGAAAAAGACCTATAATATTAGACGGAAGTCCGTTTTTATTTAAAGAAATTGTTAGTTTATGTCACTAGTAAAAGAGATGATAATTCATACTGGATGGGCCATGGTAAAATACCCAGTAGCATATTAACACAATAGTACTAATTGACTAAACAAATGATGAGCTAATACATGTAATTTTATACTATTTAATAGACTATTTCTGGTCTGGGTTGGCAATAATGCTGTACACTTATTCTTTTTCATCTTTTCAATGAAGCAGACATTACAGATCTGAGCTTATAGTGTCCTTTTTTGCTTAAACTCACCTATTTTCTTTTTTTGATGTCTTTTTTTATTAAAAGCTATAATACGTAACTGAAATATTTACTTTTATGTATACACACATTTAAAAAGTTAAGAAATAACAAAAAGGTCCATTTTGCTTAGACATGTATTCCATGCTTTTTCTACATAGGTTTTCTAAGGTCATAAATTTCCATCAATTTATGTCTAGATATATTTAAAAGCTAACAAATACGTTGTTAGTCACTTCAGATGTCCAGCAGATGGCACTGAAGATTACACTTTCACATCTCTTGTATTCAGCTTAAATTACTGACTCTTACAACCTTAAACATCTAATTTTCTACAATAAAATTATGTTCTGCTGTGGACACATCTTATTAGAAAAAAAGGTGTCTTCTCAAAAGTGCTAGAACTGTAAGACGTGCAAAGTACAGCTCAGCAGCTGTAGCATACATGGTGTGACAAAACAACACTGAATAAGATGCAATATCTTTGCCCCCTACATACAACTTTTTCATAACTCATTTAGACAAAGAAAAAATCTTTATCATTTTTAATTTTATATCAGTCATAGCAACAATTGACCAAAAAAAGGTAAATTCTATGATCTACTTCAAAATCAACTTGCCAAATTATGTTAATAATGGTGTATTTCTTTAATCACTTGACTGCATCTGGTTTCAAAGCCAGAAATAGAATCCAGCAAGCCTGATACCCAGCATTCCACTGCTATATCACAAAGAGTTGTATCTGTCATGTCCCACTTCATGGGTTGGTTCACATAGGGTTTTTCTTTAATAAGAAAAGTAGTCAAGTTTAGATTGGGCTTAATTAACACCTATTAATAATACAGACAACATCTGACCTAAAAGTTTTGCTCCCTTATCAATTTTCTGTAATTCCTGACTTTGGATTTATATTTATTACTATGACTTACCCTTTCTTTCATTTATATGCATATATTTAATGTTTTATAGCTGCTTTCACTTCACCTCTAAACCAGGTCAGGTTTTTTTTAAACAGATATAGCCTACTTCCTTGATTGTGGCTTTTTGGGCATCTAATAAAGTTAAACAATTCAATTCCCAGTTCTCATTCACATTTTCCTGATTAAATTCTTCTTCCAAACAGATTTGGCTCACAATTATTTTCAGCTTTGTGAAATTAGCCATTTTAATGCACCAAGAATATACATCACTGATATGGACTTTAGTCTATTTGTATATTATAAATGTAATCAAATCACAATCATTTGTACTTAAGTTGCCTAATTTTTAGTTCTTTGATCAGTTTTACATAGGTTTAACATGGTTAGGAAATTGGCTTCTATAATATTTAGAAACTGAAGGATCTTTATATTATATTTTGTTATATTTATTAAATGTACATTATATTTTAATCATCAGTATGTGGTTTAATGGTCAATGTCCCTTTAATATCAGAATGTGACATTTGATTATAAAATAAGCTTTCAGGAGACAAAGCTTGCAGGTGCATGTGAAAGACCCTGAGCCTCGTGTAAGCTCCAAAAGTGGACAGAAATTGAATGAATAAACTTAACTTAATTGAAAGCACATTATTTTCAAAGGTATAACAACAGCACTACCTGTGGTTCTGGAGACCTTAGGACACTGCTATTGAAAAGGCATCTGTGCCACTAACTGCAATTGCTCAAAAACCATGAGTCAGGAACCTAAAATGGTGAGATTTTGATAAACTATCTTGAGTTTTAGACCAGATAATAGGTTTAGGTTTTTGTTTTGCCTCCTGGTTTCTTGAGCCCTTAGGATTCAGTTAGGCCACACTTTCGAACTTCTCTCCACAACCACGAGGACTCAAATAACTTAGTTTTCTGGTTTGTTGTGTTTTGTTTTGTTTTTAAAATGGAAGTTCATATTCTCCCATATTCACATGACTTCAGGAACTTGGGCTTTAAGTATAACAGTGCAGCATGACTTTGAAATAAAAGTTGTTCCCCTCTAATAATGTTGAATACCTCCTATATGAGATATGTTCCAGAGAGGTAGCCATGTCTGTCTGTAACCAGCAAAAACAACAAAAGTTCTGTGGCACTTTAAGGACTAATACCTTTCTTTGGCCATAAGCTTTCATGGACTGCAACCCCTCCGACAAAGTGGGCTGCAGCCCACGAAAGCTTATGCCTGAAGAAATGTGTTAGTCTTTTAAGGTGCCACAGGATTTTCATTGGTTTTGCTATACGAGATACGTTTGAGGTATGTCTCAATTCCAGCTCACTTATCACAAATTCACATCACGTTTGACAGAAATTAGGAAAAATCAGGAGAGAGGCCAAGCAGTACCTAGGTCACAAAAACTGAGCTACTCTGCTTTCCTTTCCTACTCTGCTTCTCCTCTCCTCATCACAGAATAGAGGCATGCAGGCAAGGCAGCATGTGCAGGAAGCTGTGGGTTTGTAGATAAATAAAATACTTCATTTTCACCATGGTTATCTAATATCTCTTACCACCCCACCCAACTTCTAAGCTAAAACTTTAGTAAATGAAGAGATTTTAAAATGCAGTTATCTCATTAAGTAATTTGCATAAAATGTCACACATGCAGCTGCCTGAAACCTGGCATTGATGTAAGCAATAGAAAGATCCCATTTTCATACATTTTATTTCTTTTAGTGAAACCATTTGTACCTGTCCGGAAAAGAGTGAAAGAGGATACCTACTGAAAAGTGCTTCAGAAACCTTGTGACTCAAGAGGGACAATTGGTTGATTGTGAGTCACTGACATGTGATATCTAAAATAAAGGAAACTAAATTTGCTAGCTTCCCACTATTCTTCCAACACGATCATAGGCAGCTGCTCTACCAGGAAGCTTCACGCTGACCAGGCCTGCAGGAACTTTCATAGGTTTTCTTTTTTAGCTAAAAGTTGCTTTTATATATCAGAGATGAATTAACACTTATGAAAACTCCACTTCATATCACTTTTCAGTTATGTACTTCAGTAAAAGAAGCTGACTGTGAGCGGTGGTCTGAGCTATGACTGAGACTCTGATTAGCTGACGGACCACAAACAGAGCTGAGCTGGGACTGGCTGGAGCGCTTCCTTGTTCCCCTACATTGCCATTAGGCCAACCCTGCAGGTTTTGATGAAGCTAAACTCCTAAGTTCAATGGAATTTGTCCTAAATAAGGCCTTCAAAATTAGAGCCAATATTTTTGTCACATATTGTAGATATTAAAGGTACTATGCTCTTCCCATAGAGGTCAAGAAGAAAGCTCCTGTCAGCTTCCAAAGGAAAAGAAGCAGGCTCTAGAGATTAGGAAAAGAAAGAAAAAAAATAAAGAAAGGGAAAGAGAAAGAGACCTAGTGTGGAGATGGAGAGGGGAAAGGGGAAGAAAAGAACTAGTGCCAAATAATCCAAAAGTGTATATGAGCTATTCTCGATGTACCAGAGCTGGGACGGTAAAGGTGGTTTTACACAACCTTTCTGTACCCAGCCCTTGTAGCTACAGTTCAACTGCCAGCACAAATTTAAAAAGCATCAGAGCTGCTCTAAATTGCGCTGGCTTATAAGAGCTAGGACTTCCTGGAGTCCAGCTTGCTCCTGTCATGCTTCCTTATAACTCCTTCTCCCGATTCCCTCCTCTCTCTGTAGCATGTCCCTAACATGCTCACACAGCAGGGAGTCAGCAGGCTATGATGGGCACCATCACCTACACCTTCTCCTTCTCCTCTAGCCATTTTGTGTAGTGCTAGGCAGCCACCTAACTCGTTCCCTACAGAAGCAGCTGAGGCACGCTTGACTCAATGCAACAGTTCCAATATATGGATCACTAAGCAGATGTAGGCAGCTGTCTGAGACAAAGGACGGGTTGAGGACCCACACGACTCATCAGTATTTCCATTGACTAGCTTAGCATGCTCCCTTCTAGCATGCTGACTTTTGGGGATCACATTCTTAAGCACCTATCTCTCCCCATTCTTCATTCAAGGAGGGAAACTTTTGAACTCAGCTTTGTGGATCACAATACTTAATTCCTATGATTTTCTACACCCCTAAAAGTTAGGTTTCATGACACTCTGAATTGAAACAGCTAAATCCCTTTATGGATCACACCATAAGTGGATTAACAAAAAAAAAAAGTCCCATTCATTTCAGATTGCAAACCCTCATGGAGAACTACAGTCTGACTGAAGCATTCTTTACCTGTTGAAATTCATAAGATGGCGGCATTGGTTGCAAATCTAGCATAGGATATTTGCTAATCAATTTTGTGCTTAGAGTTTGTGTTGTCTTACAAGTGAGGATGTAAAGGAGGCCCTGAACTTGTCTTTCTCTGCACAAATAAGTATTTTAAGTGCAAAAGTAGAAAGTATCTTAGAAAGATATAAGCAAAATCTGAAATTCAACTAGCAATACAGAAACTAAAGAAACAAATACAAATCAACTCTGGTAGCAATTTAAAATTATAAAACGGGGAATAAAGTACTAGTCTCGATAGTCAGGTTAACTAATAGGTTTAGGTGATTTGTTAAGTCTAAAGTTTCTTTTTTCCATTTAAATAACCCTGGAAGAAAGACAGTGGTGTTTGTTAAAACCTAAATAATGAGCCAAATAAAATTCATAACTTTTTTGATCATATGACAAAGCTTTTGGATGAACAGAATTTAGCAGATATAATTTTACTTTAGTAACTCAGTTAATACAATGCCACACAAAATCTTACTTAAAAATGTATTCAGACTGTGTTGAATAAAGATACTGCTTCAGATGCTCAAAGGTAGTTAGGCTCCTAACTTCTACTGAAATCAACAAGAGTTAGATTCCTAAATACCTTTGAGGATCGAGGGCACTGTCATATCATTTCATGATCCTTCATTCAATTTCAGTCAAATGGCAACAGACAACATACGGAGTTGTATCTTTTCACATTTTTATACTGCACTCAGGACCAACCTATCTAAGTATCCATTTGTGATATCTCACTTAGGAGGAGATCCCATTGATATCAATATGATGCTGTAGATGGGTGGCAGCATGTGACCTGCCGGATTGGTGCCTGCTGGTAATGGAATTGGGGAATTGCTAAAGTGCCCTCCAGTCCAGTGGCCTATGCTCTGTCTTCTGAGTCTTGAGTCCCATACCTCAGCCCTCCAGCTGAGTCCTTCTCAATACCCCCCCTTCTGGGGTACAGTCTAGTACAGGCTGGTCCACTTTGCCACATGGGCTGCCATTAGTCCAATCACCATTCCCTGGCAGTCTGGGGGATATGGGTGGCGATCCAGACCCTGGCCCAGGAACTCTATGCACCATTCTGGCACCACCTCAACCCCCAATCCAGCTCAATAGGTCCTCTGGGCCACATCCATGACTCCCCCAGGTACTTTATCTTCCTTGTACCAGGGAGGCAGTCTGCAGTGAGCTGTCCCTGGTCCTATTTCCCAAAGCCAGGTCTCCAGCACATCATTCCTCTCCACTGGCCAGAGCTGGAGCTGCAGCCCCGTATATACAGGTTCCTAAGCCTTGACTGGCTCCCCACCCATCAGCTCCTATTGGCTGCTCCTTTCTGAAGAGCTTTTAGCTCTTTCCCTTCCGGAATGGGGAAACTACCCCGCTACAGACGTTAACACCTATTATTAATAAACATGTTATGATCAGAGCTACAAAAGACTGTTCAATCATCTAGTTAACTCTCTTCTAAAAACAGTAGCATTACTTCTTTTCATGGAGAAGTGAATATTGAGCCTCCTCAAGCTTGGAAGTCTCTCTTTTCACAAGGCATCAAATTTTGTAAAAGCAAAAATAAACAGAATATATTAAAAGCAAAAGATAACAATTACTGAACTTTTAGTAGACCTGGATAATGGATCATTTCATAATTGCTCATGAAATAAACTGACACATTGCTAAAACATGACCCCAATTCAGGACAACACTTAAGTACATGTTTAAGTTCCACTGAAGTGAAACAACCTGAAGACAAAAATCATCAAAAGTTTAAGTTTTGAAAAACAAATAATTGAACATTTAAATCTGTATTATATATTTTCTGAAGCAAAATAAATCCGAGTCTATTTTAATATTGTGCGGAGCGTGATAAAATGTACTGTATTCAAGACACAGTCGCCTTTTACGTTCAATGAGCTATTTCAGCTTTCTATAATTTTCTTACATAGTACACTCTGAATACTAGATTAGTATCCAATCATTAGGTATTTATTTTCTAAGCTATTTCTGGGTATATTTCAATACCAAAGTTAGTGTTAGACAAGTTGTAATTTCCTTTCTATTTTATTTGCTAATGGTGACATCTGTTTTTATCCTTTAATTAAAATACTTTGTTAAGTATGCATTTAGGGGTTGGCATCTAAATAATAACACAGGTGCTGTAAATAAATCCATCTTTTCAAACACAGCTCCAATAAGAAGTCACCAAATTCCCATAGGGAAATGAATTGATGGTTTTAGTTGCAGTATTCACACGCTAACCTCTTCATGAAAACCAGCTCCAATTATTAAGGGATAATAACGCCAAACCCCCAAATCACAAATACAAGAAATATAAAGTCAAGCCATATATTAGCATATATCTGCCCTCACATACTAAAGTCAGCAGACATTCCAAATACACGTTTGTTCTCCACCAAACCTGTCCTACTCAGCCACTCTCACCCCCCATAGTTACACACAGACTAACATAACTCTGCCCTGTATTTCATGTATTTGTATGGGATTCATTATTATTTTTCCTACTTATGGTATTTTTTCCATTTTTGCCCCTTAGGAACCTTAACCAGCTAAAACAAAACTTCTAAGTGTATACTATTGCAATTGTGAACTATGCTCTGCTATAAGTAATTTTTGCTATCAGAAACCTTTAGTTATCTGCCATTAGCAGCATGGATATGTTAACCTTTGGTATATATATTGCTTTGAATTTTGTTTCATCTAAATGAAAAAGTAAAGATTGTCTGTGTGAAATTTCAGTGATTATGATTTGCACCATCTTTTGGGGAAAAACACAACAAAACAGGGACATTTGCTGTTATGCAAGAATCTTATGCAAAATATTATGAAAATCTGCATATTCTTCTAATTTGCATCAACTTTCTTTATATCCCCAAACTTCAGCTTTAAAAAAACTGAGAGGAGATTTAGTTAGTGAAAGGTGTCAGATTGACACTTCTTGTAAACAAAATCCTCTGTTTATCAAACAGTAGGGTAAGTTTCCTACACTCATTGACCCGCCAGCATGCCTCAAATCTCATTAGGAAGGACTTCCTTTACAGATAATAGGGGTAGTTCAGCACCACAGCCCTTACAATTCTCGGGGCTTGTCTACATTGGGGGTGGACTTATAATTCGATTTTAGGCTGTTGAATTACAGAAGACGAAGGCAAGTGATCGCACCAAATTGCTTGCTTGGGGTCCCGCATCCCCACTGCTCACATTACTTCCAGAAATGCATCACACTGTGGGTAGTAGGCAGAGGGGTTTGTGGGGAGAGGCAGTCATCCTCTGCTCACTCCCCCACCCCTCTTCTCTAAATTAAAAAGAAGCAGGAAAAGTTTTCCTTGCTGTTTCTCTGCCGCAGACACAAGAGAAAGGCACAGTGCTACATGCAGAGAGAGGAATTAGTTGAAAACTTCCCGAGGCTGCAAGCAGGGGAAGAGCTAGGTTGCCATGGTAAAGAGACAGGAAAAAGCAGGAAAAACTGCTCTCTGGCTACACAGACATAACTTGGAATTGTAGATTTTAACCTCAGTGCTATGCCACTTGCAGGGCTGGTGTCAGCAGGTCAAATTATAGTTCCATTTTCTTCCGAATGCACTGGTCTGACAGTGGAGACAAAGGCTGCAGAAGGTAGTAGTAAGCAGCATTATCTTGAACTTCACTGTGAGAATGGACCACCCTTGGCCTCTCCTGAATATGCTAATAAGTGCAAATAGAGGGAGCTGGAACTGAGACAAACCAAATTATCACTGAGAGAATAAACGATGATTAAATGGGGATTTATATAGAATATGAGAAAAATGGGGACCTATAGGACATCCTCTTAAGTTACCACTATCAACATTTTATGTTACATTGCCACATTAAACAGGTGGGTTTGAAGGTGCAGGCCAGAATTTTCAAACTAGGCGCCAAAAGTTAAGTCACTAAATAAAAATGTAAATACCCAAATAAAATCTTTTGGTCAGAAGCTACTTATATAAATACCTTCTGAAAGAAAACATCTGTTGGAAATATACCTAAGGTTTCATAAAGATTCAGAAAAATATATTATTGTCTTCACTGGCCAATCAACACCCTTAATTCTCAATTTTCTAAGAGCAACATGAGACGACACTGTTAGCAAAATAAGTGTGCTTCAGAATGTTTGGGAATCAAGAGAACTGATTAGGTGGCTAGGAGGCAATGATTTATAATACAGAGAATGAGTATAAAACCACTCAGTGAACATTTTGTTGCTGGTACTGAGCCATAGCCAACTAACAGCTGCAAACAAGCAGAGAAAGAATGAACATAAACACTGGCAGAATGGGCTCAGTTTAAAAATAGTTATAGAAATAGTGCTACTTGATCCTAGACAGGCTTTTATCTAATGCATCCATTTTAAAGACATTTTCCTTCATCCATATATTAAAGACAGGGCTTCCAACTCTGCTGTCATAACTGAAGACACAATCTGGAAAATTTCAAATGTAGGTACAAGCTTTCCCCCATTGTTTGTCTTGGGCTGGGCCATATTCACCTTTCCAAACTAATCTCATAAATCTCATTCAGCATAAAGTTCTCATCTCTCACACAATCTGAGTGACATGCATAACCAGGTCTGCTCAGTTAGCTGACCCTCTGTATAATCCGCAGTGGTTAGTGCAGTAAACAAGTGCTGAGAGTTTTGTGGTAGTAGAGTAAATATGTGTGAGCATTTTCAGAGTTGCTTCCATTGAACAGAAGTTTTATGCAGTACCTATAGCAGAAAATCTCTCTTAAAATGCATTACATGAGTAAATGAAGAACACACTGCTGTATTTCCTCTTCATAAGCATCCATTTAGGTACTTCAACCATGTCCATCAGTGAGCTATTTGAGTACCTCTGAAATTCAATAGGCAGAAAAGAGCAACATTGTGCTCTCTCTCTTTTTCCCTTATTCTGAAGAGAAGTTCATTTGTCCAAATATGAGATTTTGATGGAATTACTGAGGAAAGGTTAGGTCAAAGAAGTACGATTTATATTTCATCATGAAGCCAATAATGTTTGTGGTCATTCTCATCTCTTCCAGAAGCTAATTCCACAGTAACAAGCAGTTCCTTAGAAAACTGTCCTTCACTCTTGAGGACGCAGTTCCACTGCCTCAGTTTAATGTGGCTAGCATGGGACTTCGCAATTACTCCGTGTGACACAGGGCCGTCCCGGGGGGGGGGGGCGAATGGGGTGATCGCCCCAGACCCGG
The DNA here is from genome assembly GCA_007922175.1 of Pelusios castaneus. Classification (NCBI taxonomy): domain Eukaryota; kingdom Metazoa; phylum Chordata; order Testudines; family Pelomedusidae; genus Pelusios; species Pelusios castaneus. The sequence goes on from ML685883.1 coordinate 1,714,732, forward strand.
CGGTTACGTGGGCCCTGCACTGTCCCTATCCCAGCGGGGCAGTGTGGGGCCCACACGCGCCACAGCCAGCCCGATGCCTTCAGCAGTGAGCCGAAGGCAGCGGGGTGGGCCGAGAGGGCTATGCCCGGCCCCTGGGCCCGCCCCCAGGGCAGAGCAGGCAGGCCCAGGGGCGGAGAATGTGGGGACCGGCCTCTGGGCCGGTCTGCCCCACACAGCCAGCTCCCCCCCGCAGGCGGCCTCCGGGACCGGAGCTGCCCCTGCCCTGCAGGCGGCCTTGGCCTCCTGGCCCAGGCCCAGTTTCCACCCGCAGGCGGCCTCAGCCTCCGGGGCTGGAGCCGGCTCCCCCCATCCTCCCCCTGCAACAGGCAGCCGCCAGGGCCGGGGTCTGGGCTGGCTCCCTGCGCTGGCAGCCTCTGCCTCCCAGCCCAGGGCCATCCACCTGGGGGGTGGGGCCCCGCTTCAGCCAATTGGCCCTGGGCTCTGCTCGCCCCACGGGACGGCCCTGGTGTGATGTGGTCCCTCAAGTAATTTTGGCCAATGCCACAGACAGCTTTGAAGATACAGGCTAGAATTTGACATGGCATTTAAGAGGGAGTCAGCTAGCAAAGACAGTAGAACAGAGGGTTGGTGTGCTCCCTGCAACCTGTGTTGTGGAGCAAGAAAACCAAAATGTTATCTAATCACTAGGAACTTTGTTAAAATAAATGTGACAGACTTGCAGCCAGTACAATTAGAAAATGTTGTTTTTGCTTTTGTGGCTTTTGGGGTATCCAAAAGCAGTGAGGAGTCTAGATGAACAAAAACAGAAAGGCAAAGTTATAGAAAAGATTAATTTTTCCCTCTTCTCACCAAGGTCCTCCTATTTTCTGGATTCAGACTTTAGCTATCTTCTTCTTCATCTGATATCATGTGAGCTGTTTGAGACCTGGAAAATGATGTCATATATATCCGATATAAAAAGTGAAACCTGGGTGGCATTAGTATATTGATGTTATTTTACCTCATGCTCTGCTCCATTCTCCCGAACACCTCCACATAGATGCTGAGCAAGATAAGAGAGAGGATGACTGAATGAATCCTCGTAAAACGCCAAAGGTGAAGGCTTTTAGAGCCCTCTTTTATAGTCCCACTATTATCACTTTAAACTTAAAAGAAGATATAAGACCAAATCTGTATCTTTCTTGTTTTAGAAAGAGTTCCACCACTGAAGTCAATGGAAGGTCAACCTGAATAAGCACAGCAAGAAAGTCAATGGGACTTGAGTTCCCATGAGCCACTTAAGCATTTTTTAAAATCGCACCCAGTATTAATGGGAAAAGAGCCAGGTAACTGAATATAAGATATCTATGGGAACACTACTATTTCACCCTTGCAGATGCCCATATAGAGCTCATGCTTTGACTGTATAGCTCTCTATCTTCTCTAGTGACTGGACCAAACATGGAGTTGAGTCAACTACAGTTTCTGAGCTAACAAATACCCCTCACCTGAGGGGAGTGAATGCAGGAACTCCAGATCTTAAACCATGAGTAACTTCTGACTGAGCTCCATTAACATCCGTACCATGAAAAATGGAGTAAATAATTAAGGAATCAATTAGCAAACATCTAGAAGAGAATAAGGTGTTAACTGATAGTCAGCATGGATTTGTCAAGAACAAATCATGTCAAACCAACCTGATTGCTTTCTGTGTCAGGGTAACAAGCCTTGTGGATAGAGAGGAAGTAGTAGATGTGGTATATCTAGACTTTAGTAAGGCTTTTCATACAGTCTCCTATCACCTTCTCATTAACAAACTAGGGAAGTACAACCTATATGGAGCTACTATAAGATGAGTGCAAAACTGGTTGGATAACCTCTCCCAGAGAGTAGTTATCAATGGAAGGGCATAATGAGCGGGATGTCACAGGGATCAGTTCCGGGCCTGGTTCTGTTCAATATTTTCATCAGTAGTTTAGATGATGGCATAGAGAGTACACTTATAAAGTTTGCTGATGATACCAAGCTGGGAAGGGTTGCAAGTGCTTTGGAGTATAGGATCACAATTAAAAATGATTTGGACAAACTAGTAAAATGGTCAGAGGTTAATAGGATGAAATTCAATAAAGACAAGTGCAAAGTACTCCACTTAGGAAAGAACAAACGATTTCACTCATCCAAAATGGGCAATGGCTTCCTAGGAAGAAGTACTGCAGAAAGGGATCTAGGTGTCATAGTAGACCACAAGCTAAATATGAGTCAACAATGTAACGCTGTTGCAAAAAAATCAAACACCATTCTGGGATGTATTAACAGAAGTATTGTAAGCAAGACACAAGAAGTAATTCTTCTGCTCTACTCTGCCCTGATTAGGCCTCAACTGAGGTATTGTGTCCAGTTCTGGATGCTTCAATTCAGGAAAGATGTGGATAAATTGGAGAAAAGCCAGAGAAGAGCAAATTATTAAAGGTCTGGAACACTTGAATTACGAGGGAAGATTGAAAGAGCTGAGTTTGTTTAGTCTGGAAGAGAGGAGACAGAGGGGATATGATAACACTTTTCAAGTACCTAAAAGATTGTCATGAGGAGGAGGGAGAAAAATTGTTCTCCTTAACCGCCTAGGACAAACAGCAATGGGTTTAAATTACGGCAAAGGACGTTTAGGTTGGACATTAGGAAATATTCCTAAATGTCAGGGTGATTAACCAGTGGAATAAATTGCCTAGGCAGGTTGTGGAATCTCCATCATTGGAAGTTTTTAAGAGCAAGTTAGACAAGCACCACTCAGGGATGGTTTAAGAGGGTGCTTCGTCCTGCCATAAGTGCCGGGGACTGGACTCGATGACCTCTCATGGTCCCTTCCAGTTTCCATGATACTATTAGCTCAAAGGCTGCAGCAGACTCAAACGTCTGTGTGACCTAGCTGCTAGAGTGGGAAAGGGGGCTACATAGTTGACATAGAAACAAATGAAAAATGATGAGATAGCTTAGATGGAGTGAAGAGCAACTTAATGACACTAGCCACATATGGCATCAATTTCTTGATGAACTCATATGGAACATACACTTACCAAAGGGATAAGCAAACCTCTCAAATGCACCTTATTGTGTGCTACTTCCCACACTGGGGCAGTTGTCCCCTTTGTCCCCTTTTCCTCCTGCTCCACAGTTTAAGGTAATATTTGAGCCTGCATCCTGGGCCCTGTGTTCCTTCACTTCTTATTCTCCTCTTCAGGAAGCAGAGAGATGACAAGGAGAGAGAGATGCTGCTCAGGAACCAACAAAGAATAGGTGAGAAGGAGTAAACTGAGAGGCGCGAATACCTTTTTCATAAGACGGAAGGGGTGCTGGAGGAAGCACAACTGGTCTTGAGGAGCTTAGCACTTTCTGCTCCTTTTGCTGATGTGAAAAAAGACTGGCTCCTTTCAACTTCTGCCTTCTCTCCCCTTCCTATCTGAAAACTCCCAGTGGCTGACAGGCAGCTCCAACCCTCCCCTCACAAGCCTCTTTTTGTGCCCTGGTAGGAAAAGGAAAGGGGATAAAGCAACAGAGGGCTCAGAGTTGTAGCAACAGGTGCAGGTCAGGGAGCCCCTCTGTTCCAGAAAGAGTGGAGAAATGGGCACAGCAGTTGAAGCAAAGTAGCTAAGTCTCATCCAGCAATAACTGGAATGAGAAGAAGGTATATATTAATGGGGAGGCGTGTTTTTCAGGAGAGGGGAAAGCTGTGGTACCACTATGTGTCAGAATGCCTACACTAACTCAGTATTTTCGCCTGGACAGAGAACAAAGACCACATGGTCACCAAATGGCTGAAAGGTATATATGACTTTTGTTATATCTTGTGCCAAAATAGACAGACCATAATTTTTTTAAGGATGTTCTCTCACTGCATGACTATCATAAATCAGTTTTACAATCTGTAACTTGGTAATGGGGGGGGGGCAAATCCCGTTACAGACTGCAAAATGAGTATATATTATCCTCAGACTGAGAAAAACATTCTTGACACTTAAAACAATTCTAATTTGTCAGTTATGGCATAACACACAAAGCACAGTCATCTGGCATACACTGGCTAGCTTGGAACTTGATGTATGAGAACTGGGTCAAAACAACGGAAGATTGCTTTGGAACAAATATTATTATTATTATGGGCTTACCTAACTTCTTGTACGTGCCTAAGAGTGGGTCCCCATGTAATGTGTCCACTTCCTCAAACACCCAAAAATATGTGAATGCTTCAGGCATGCAATGTGCTAGACAGATGATAGGTATCAGATGGTGAGACAGGGTGAGCAACAAAGATATGACAAAGCACAGTGGTCTGGAAAAGGAATAAAGCTACTGAAACTGTAACTACCATATGGTGGTAATAAACAGGACATGTGCAAAACAGGAAAAGATTTCACAGCAAGGGGTGTGATAAGAGGCAGAACTAGAAAAGACACAATGGGACTGCAAGCACAACAAACAGCGATAACATTTCATATTAATTATCCTCAACTAAGTCCTAGTGTGTACAGTACATCTTATACCTAAAAATAATTTAAATATCCTGGCTGTGAGCACTCTCTAATTTATCATCCTCTTCACTTTCCTTTGTAATATCCATATTAGAAGGAATAAAAAAGACTCGTACATCTATTTTAAATATACTGTCAAAGTGCTCAAACACAAGACAATGATTCAGCTCATCTTCTGTGTATTTAATTCTCTCCAGTCTTTTGGATGCCAAATAAATACAAATGAAAAACTTATGGCATCTTAATGGACTGAAAGAAAATGAAGATAGTGGCTGGTTTTTTAAAGAAAAGCCTGGCATTCAGGAAGTATGTTTTAAACCTCCTTTCATCTAAGTTTGATATTTTTATTTTTGTTTTTAAAAGAAGAGACTTGGCAGTTCTTCTCTGCTGAGTTAAGTACTTTGCTCACTACAGTACTTTACTCACTATTTACTACTTATGGCAGAGAATGCATACTTCTTCCTAGGTTCATGTAAGAGTGCTCAGCACCATATCATCCCATAACCATCAATGTCAATGCTGAGTACGGCCCCACAGGTATATTTACATCTAATTTACTTAGATATTTTACTACCATAGTTGTGCTTGGCCCAGACAGGACATACAGTTCCTAATCCAAAAAATTCACAGTCTAAGACTCCTATCCTGCAACTGGGCACCTGTGGAGAAGTTTGCAGAATAGGAGCTTTAATCATGGACATAGTTTAGGGGAGTGTTGCCCATTCAACTGCAAGCCTTGGGCAGGTGTGGAATTTGCTCCCCCACATGCAGCCTTGTTGGCCTGATTGGAATTGCCCCCTCAAATATAGAAGTGAATCTATGCCTATGGCTTTAACTAAGCTATGTAGGGATTTTTTAAAAGTTTATATGGAATTTGATTTTTGCCTCAAATGGTAGGAGCTAAATTCATTTTGTATAGTTGAGATTATGTTTACTAATGTGCATTACTTTTCATTTATCAACATTGAATTTCATCTGCCATAGTTTGGCCACCAGAGGGTCGAGCAAAGGCTGCTCGAGCGAATGCTCAACCTCATCACGTGGCAGACCCAGTCCCTGGAGCACCTGGAGGAGCGTCTGTTCCCTCAGGGCCCCATCCTGCACCCCAGAAGCAGCCCTCCTCGGTGGCGGGCTAGGACTAGATTCAAAAGTTTTTGAGTCTAGTCCACTCGGCCTCGGCTTCCCAGACGTTGGGGACCCTTTCCCCCTGCAGCTTGCAGAGGTTGTGCAGGCAACAGCATGCACTGACAACCTCCACCAGGTTGCTCTCGCCAAGCTGCAGGCAGGTCAAGAGGGCCCTCCAGCAGATCTTCAGGCGTCTGAAGGCTCGCTCGACAATGCTGCGACACCAGTGGAGCCTCTGGTTGAAGAAGTCCCTGCTGTCATCCATGCGGCCCGTGTATGGCTTCATAAGCCAGGGTAGCAAGGGGTAGGCGGCATCTCCCATGATCAGGACGGGCACCTGCACGTCCCCGGTGGTGATGGTGTAATTGGGGAAAAAGGTGCCCACCTGCATGCGCCTGTACAGGGCGGAGTTGCACAGGATCCGTGTGTTGTGCACCTTCCCTGGCCAGCGAACGTAGATGTCTTGGAAGATCCCACGGTGGTTCATCAGGGCCTGCATTACCACGGAGTTGTACTCCTTGCGATTGACATAGGCCCTGGCACGGTGTTCCAGGGCTTAGATGGGGATGTGGGTGGCGTCAACAATGCCCCCACGGTTCAGGAAGCCGAGCCCAGTGAGGCCGTCGAGGAGGTTGTGCACGTTGCCCGGGGTGACGAGGCGGCTAGCAGGACGCAGTTGATTGCCCTGCACACTTGCATGAGGGCAGTCCTCACGGTGGCCTTCCCAATGCCGAACTGCTGGGCCATTGAGTGGTAGGAATCTGGGGTTGCCAGCTTCCACACTGCAATGGCCACTCACTTGTCTGCGGGCAGGGTGGGTTGAAGTCAGGTGTCCATGCACTGCAGAATCGGGGTGAGCTTGTGGACCAGTTTGAGGAAGGTCCACTTGCTCATCCGAAAGTTCTGCAGCCACAGGTCGTCATCCCAGGTGGTCAGGACAATCCACTCCCACCAGTCAGTGCTGGCTGCGCATGCCCAGAGGTGACGAGGCACGGAGTGCACTTCGGTGAGCGCAGCAGCTCGCTGAGGCAGCAAGGTGCGGGGGCAGGCTGGCATCTGCCTCGGCGCTGGCAGCTTGCCAGCAAAGCCTCCTCCAAAGCACAAGCAGCCTTAGCAATAGCTGGCAGGTTTCATGCAGTTGCCTGACAAATCTCAGGAGAAGAGTCCGGTTCCTGATCTGCTCAGCCTCCATGTTGCCAGGCACAATGGGGAAGGTGCTGAGCTCACTTCCTCTTTTATGGGAGTGGCTGGGGGAGGGGGAGCACTTCTCAGGTGCCACATGCCATACTTCCCACCACTCCTCGGTCGACCTAGCCCCTGCCAGTCAATTTAAGCATCTAGTGTAGACGCTCTAGGTCGACTTAACAAGGTCGACTTTTAAGTAGACCTAAATATACAGTGTAGATGTGCTAAGTCGACTTAACAAAGTCGATTTAAAGTCGACTTTGTTAAGTCAACTTAACAAAGTCCATTTAATTTAACAAGTGTAATTTAACAAGTCCCCCATTGTTTGAACTCCTTGAGGAACCTGTAGCCTAAGGCCTGTAGCCAGAAAGCTCATTTCATGACTATCAAAACACCATGGAGCATGATGATCTGCCCAATGCATTGAAGGATGCATAAGGAAAGATCTTGCAATTAGTTTCCCCCCTATTTTGGATAACTTGAAACTGAGGTCTGCATTCCTGATGCAGTTTGTTAATGGATTCTGCCAGCTTCTTGTAATTCAAAAAGCTGTATGTGGACATCTGCTCTTGGCAATTCACTATATGGATGCTAAGCTGGCCAAAGAAGAAATCTTCCTCCTGCAGAAGTTTAGCTGCTTCATACCTTTGGCAGAGTCAACTTGAGTTCATGCAGCCAACTTCTATCCGTGACAGCATGGACCACCAAGGAGTTGAGATTAGGGTGCAAAAAGAAATATTCAGCTCCCCTGGAGGAAATGAAATATAGTTTCCCAGCCCTCTTAGGGACACAGCTGGCAGGCATGTACCAGGTTGTTTTAGCAGATTGTTTGGTCTAGTTAATGCGGAGTGCCACTTCAGAGGGAGCCATAGCCTGGAAAATGTCTGTGAGCTTATGAGTCAGAACTTGGACCTCTTCTAGCATGATCTGTAGAGATCAAGCCTCATAAGACGATCCTGATACAGCTTATAGTCACTCGGTGATGCGGGAAAGGTGAATGACGTTGCCTTATCTGCAGAAGAGAAAGAAAGTACCATGGGCGGCTCCGATAGTACTGGCAGTAACAGCAGTTCTTCCTTCATCAAGTGCTCCTGTGGAGACTGTGGTTTTTCACTTGGATATGACCTCTGCTGGGAACGGTATCCAGAGTCCTTGTATGCAAGTGCCCCAATAAAGGTCGCAAGGGCCCCAATAAAATTGATGACCAGAATCACAGGAGTATGCAGGTGGGCCCCATGGTAAAGTCTACATCATCATCTCCTGGTGAGCTCCAGATACACCTGTTCTGAGATGTGGAGTCTCAGGTGATGCCAGAAGAAGGGTTGAGGAAGATCTTTTTTTAGACAATGAGTGGGGAGCTCTGTTCCTCTTCTTGTTGGGGGACAGGTATTTGCCTTTTCTTTCCTTGTGACAGGTCAGGCAAGACTTGAAACCTGAAATGTTGGGGGATTTGAGGATGGGAGATACCCCTAATTTCCAACTAATTAGCTAGCACTAAAGCTATCCAAAACTTTAACCACTATTTATATTTACAGACCTGAAGAAGCAGAATGCAGGAAGTTCTGTCCCAGACTGTGCATGGTAGAAAAGAAACTGGAGAGGCAGTTGATTTGCACCAACCCTTAAGCTGTCAGCTGGGAACCCTCAGAGACCAACAGACAGTGCTATCAAAAATGTCTGGTCCCAGAACATGAATGATATGCATTCTCACAGTGAATACACAGAGATCAGCGCTCAAAGAAGAACTGCTTCTTTTTGGTTTTGGTTCCCTCTGCCTTTGCATGACTTTGTATTTTCCATGTACATGAACCAGACTGAACCAAAGAAAATACCAGCTGTCAGAATCAATTTCTGCTCCCAGCTGGAACAAGCCCAGAGGCCCCAGATTTGGCTAACCACTTGGATCGAAAAGGGGTAACTATATATTATCTCTCTCTCCTCCACCCCATTTAAATATTTTGTCTCTGTAATTATTTAATAAATACTTTTGAAATTAAAAATAAAAACAGGGGCTATAAATAGATAACTTATTCCATTATATCCTATGAGATTTATAGTTGAAAAGTGGTTATTATTAGCAATAAATACTGCTACCAGTTTTCATAAAATAAACCACCGAATAGATTCTCCTGGCCAGTCAGGGGCAAGACTGTTGCATGATAATTTATCTTCTTGAAACTGTGTTGTTTTCATTAGACAGTTTCAGTTAGTTAAAGTATGTGATAAGTTCCAAAGGGGTGGCTGTGTTAGTCTAGGTCAGCAAAACAAACAAGGAGTCCTGTGGCACTTTTAAGCTATGTCTACACTTACAAATGCTAGTTCGAATTAGTACATTCGAACTAACTAATTCGAACTAACTTAAGTTAGTTCGAATTAACTTAATTTGAACTAGCATGGCCACACTGGAATTTTAATTCGAACTAGCATGTCCATGCATGGCACTGGCTAGTTCGAATTAGCAAGTTGCAGGAAGGTCATTATGGCATTTAGTTCAAACTAAGCACTTAGTTCGAACTAATATGGCCACATTGGACTTAGTTTGAATTAAGCGTTAGTTTGAACTAAGTAATCGAGTTAACTAGTTCAAATTAAGGAAGCCCTTAATTCGAACTAATTTAAGCCTAGTGTGGACAAGGCTTAAGTTAGTTCAAATTAAGGAAGCTTAATTCAAACTAACTTGCACATGTAGACATAGCCTTAAAGGCTAACACATTTATTTATCGCATGAACTTTCATGGGAAAAAATCCCACTTCATCAGACACTGAGAAGCATTTGATAGTCAACTGTAGTTTTGTCATGTGAAAATATATTCTAATGTTTCCTATTTAGGAAGAGAGTCCTTGATGTTTTAGCAATGTACCTCTTTTCCACTCTTTCTGTGACAAAACTCAAAGACAATATATAGTAATTTAATTAAAAGTTGTGAGCCTGATTTTGCTTTCATTGAAGTAAATAGAAGAAATCCTATTAATTAAAGCAGAAGAAGATTGGGCCTTGTGTTCTTATTTTTCTCCCCTAATCCCAAGGTGAAATCCTGAAATCTTTACTTAGGCAAAACTCTTGAGAGAGGACCAACTAAGATTGTGCTTCCTGTTTATAGATTTGAGATGTTGGCAGGAATGAAAGTTGGCTGCTTGCAATGCTGAATTTCAGCGAGCTCTTTTGACTTCCCTTTTCAATATGAAAGAGATAATTAAATTGTCCCCACTGTCAGGAAGTTCCCTTAATTAAGACCATGAAAAGGCTTTAAAATTCTTGACACAAATGGAACATTCTTATTTGCTGTCAGTGATGTCATTAATGCTAATTCTATACATAGATCTGCCACTTTTTCCCTATTTATACTGATAAATTCCATGTCACAGTAATAGTAAGACACTGGAGCCAATATTTTTCTATGAAATTTGAGACTAATCCTGCTACCAATGAAATCAATGGCAAAATTTCCAATGACTTTGGGGACCTTATCCTGTTCCCATTTTGCCTTTAGTACTATGCCTTACATCACAAACTACGGCATTACATAATTGGTTTTTTTAAAGCCAGAAGGGATCATTGTGATAATTTAGTTTGACCTGCTGTTTAACATAGGCCATAGGATATCTTTAAACTCTTGAGGACTTGTCTTTATTGTTATTGCCTTATTCATTAGTTACTGACTTTTTCTATGACAAGAAAAAGCTGATAGAATAAACCTTACATCTAATTTTAAAAATTGAAATTATGAACTTCTAGCTGAGAAGGATATTTCTCAGAGCTGAAATTTTGTCTTGCATTTTTAATACATTTCCTGTAGTTGAAAATTCGTGTTACATTCCATGATTTTCACAGCTAACCAAAGAATCTCAGTTTTAAGCTTGAAGCATTTATTCTGATTTCACAGAGATAAGTGTTTAGCTTTGCAAGGATATGATTTGCATTTTATTTGTAAGGCGAGGCAAAACTGAGAAACACACAACAAGAAACATTTAGTGACAAAAGTAGACACACAAAAGATAAAATTTCCATATTAAATGTTTGCAGGTGCTAAAACCGAAAAGGTGATGAAGATATGAACATTTCAAAAAAGAGCACACGTTTAAAGGGACAGTGTCAACTATTTTTATAGCTAATTTATTTTAGCCAATTTTCTTTTTAACACTTAAAAGCTTTGAAATCAATTTCTCTAGAGTTTTTGCCCTTTTCCATTTGGAATACATTAAATTTAGCCTTATGTTTCCATTATGACAAGCTTTGTTTAGTTTAGTAGTTGTGCACTGGCATCAATGATTACCTCACTAGAGCTCTAAGATTAGGATTCTCTAGTATGTAAACTGATTTGAGGATTCTTAAGCAACAAAGTATATAATATGTGAGGTCCTACAAAAACAACTTCTTTTTAAAATAATTCCTTAATACTGATACATGTTTAAAAGGGTGATGTCTGTTCATCTGTGTGTTCCTCACATCCTTTACAAATCCTCTGTTTTCTTCTCACTCCTTCATCCTTTACCCTCCACCACCTGATGCTTCCCACACTGAGCACCTGACTCTGTGAGGAGTCCTACTGAAGTCAATGTGACTACACAGAGACTAAGGTAGTCTGATTGGATACGTCTCCACTGGCAAGTTAGGTCGATTTAAGGAAGCTTAAGTCGACCTGAACAAAGCCACGTCCACATTGGGCTTTTATTAAGTCAACTTAAGCCCTTCCTTAAGTTAACTTAATAAGAGCTTAAGTTGACTTAATAACACCTCCTTTGAGGTTGACTTAAGCCTTAAATTGACTTCTTAAGTCAACTTAAAACCAGTGTGGGCGGGGATTAGTGCTAAGTCGACCTTATTACGTTGACTTAAAGCCATAAAGTCAACTTAACAAGGTCGACTTAAATCAACTTAAAGTATTGCCACTCTGTTAGGTCGACTTAAAGTCGACTTAACTTTGCCAGTATAGACATAGCCATTATGAATAAAGTAAATGATTAAAAAGTATGAAAAATAATAAAAGGAACTAGCTTCCATTAGAAATCCATTTTGGTTAGCAAAACTGGATGCCCCGTAAGCATAATTTAAAATGACATTTTTAGAAATTGTTTGTACAATCAAAACATTTCTGATTTATGAGATGCCTAAGAAACTTTTTAAAAGGAATTTTACTCGACATGTCTAGAATTTTGAGATGCTTTTAACAAAAAATAGCCTGATGCAAAAATTCAGACAATGGTTACATGGCGGGTGGAGCTAAGGTTGTTCTTGGAATAGGAATTAGGTTATTTACACTTATATTGAATGGTAAGTATATCTGAATGTATATCTGTCTTCCCTTAACTGTATCTCACCATATTTTCAAACACCTACATTTTCTCTCTTGCACTCTGTGACGGGGTGAGCCTATCCTGCACTAAAGAAGCCCAGCAAACTCTGTGGGTGGCGGAGGCCCCACCCCTTGAGCCCTGCTGGGCATGCTCAGACTGCTGTCCCAGCATAAAAGAGGGCACCTCAGCTCAGTTTGGGCTGACGGGTGAGGAGGAAGGACCTCCACTTGAAGCTCCTTCCCAAGAACGGGACCAGCCCCAAGCAGCTAAAGAGGGAGACGCTGACGCTGTGTGGGGATACCAGGAGCAGCCATCTTGCAACTGGAGCCCGGAGGCCCACCTGCAGACGGTAGCCGGGGAAGCCCCGAAGGAGACACGGACCAGGACCACGCAGGAGGACCACCCTCCGCTTGGGTAGGAAGCAGCCTAGGGGCCCGGATTGTGGGGTGTGGGGTGAAGCCAGCGTGTTTCGGTTTGTATTCCTGCTGGCAGAGTGCCATAACCCTGGGCATCCATAGGGCCCTGGGCTGAGGATCAGGGGAGTGGGAGGGCCTGAGCACCCCTACCCGGGCACCGCCCTCCTTGTGGCCATTAGGCCGGACTGCCCTGACCCAGGGGCTTGTATATTGACTCTGTGGCCGCTAGGCCAGACTGCCCTGACCCAGGGGCTTAATATTGACTCTGTGGCCATTGGCCCGGACTGCCCTGACCCGAGGGCTGATATATTGACCCTGTGGCCGCTAGGCCAGGCTGCCCTGAGTTCCAAGGGCAGCTCAGTAATTCAGAGGAGGGGAGCCCACCAAGTTGGGTTGACACCTCCACGTCCGTAACCCCAGATTGCCCCACCTGGGGGCGCTGCGGAGGGCTCCCTCCCTGACACACACACACTCAAAAAAAAATAATTAATTCCTCATCACATATCGTATCAGAATCAACAAACATATGTCTCATGGGATAGAACCAGCCTTTTCCTTTGGCCCACAAGCTTATCCCATGCATCGAAGGTATTTGGTACACAGCTAGCTGCCCTGCATCTCAAAGGGACCTCAGACAGCAGAAGGCAGAACTGGGGTAGGAGGAGCTGAGGACATCATGCTAAATAGGACCCAGGCATCTAATCTCCTCCTGTTGCTGAACAGGAGCTCCTTGAACAGCTGTTATTCTAGCCCCACAGAGGCGGTCTCAGGAAAGGATTCTTTCCAACCTTCCCCTTCACATTCTCTGCCGACACTCCTCTGGATGGAGAACTGAGCTCCTGCTCCCTGCCTGCTGCCTCCCAGGAGAATAGAAAGATTATCTTGGGGAGACTCAAAAGGGAAAGGAGGGAGAAGAAAATCAGGGGGCTACCCAAAGAGAAAAAAGAGAGAGATTCCTCAAAAAGAAGAGGAAAGGAAATCCCTGAAAGATAGGGAGGAAGGAGAAAGAGAAGGAGGGAATTCCCAAAAGATGGGAAAGCTGCATGTTTATGAAGTAAGGGGATCTCCAAGTGGAAAGAGAGAAAAATTCATAGTGCTGGGAAAAGAGAAAAAACTTTGCAAAAAGTTAGGGTGAGGGGAGAACAAGTGGGTGTTTTATTAGAGGATTGGAGTATTCATAAATGTATCTACTTTTAATAAGGTCTTCAAATACAGTATTTGCCTCAGGTAGCTAAAAAGACATTCTGTATTTGAACAAGATTGCAATTGGCCTCTTGTCAGTGAATTTTTATTTCCATTCTAAAGATTCTGACAAGACAAGGTATATTTAACCGTCACCAAAAAATGAGTATGACATCCTTGAAAAGTCAAAGTTGATAGTGGACCATAAAATTGGCCAATCACCACCTTCCCCTCTTTCCACCATTAGGCCAGGAACTTGCAAACTTGTGTAAGTGCTCAAACTTACCCATCCAACTAGTCACATTGATGTCAATGAGATTACTTACATAGCTAAAGTTATTCATGTATATAACTGCAGGAGCAGGGCCTTAACTTGCATATATCAATCCTATTGGTTAAAATGCTTTTAAGTTCTCGATTTTTGTATTTTTCCTTACGACATGCACATCAAATAGAAAATGCAGCTAGAATTACAGTACATTTAGCTTACCCTGACAATATGAGAAAAAAACATATATGCAATACTGAGTTTCAACTAATCTATGACTATAAAATTTAAAATACTTATTAATAAACTGTTATTACAGGTCAGAGTTTAATGTTAAATAAAATTAATCATACATACCAAATTTCCTTGGAATTCTTTTTTTCATGGTACCTCCTTCCCCCCCTCCCAAATTAGTTCCAATAGATGCACAAAAAAAAAAGGGGGGGGGGAGACCTGGGGTATTATTCCCATCCTTCTCTGCCATGATTGGCCCATGCAGACTTAATTTATATGTCAATATGGGACAGAAAGAAAGATGGTAGCTAGTCTCCATAGTAATATCACCATACCCAAAAGGAGCAGCAGTTAGTTGATACACCACTGACAACAGAGCTCACACAGTTTAGCATTCCCTTGAAGCCCTGAGCTCAGGATGCTCGACTACTAATTATTTCAATGAGGATAAAAAAGTCCAAGGAAACTTGCTCTACAAAACTTGTAGTTTTCTGTCCAATATATTAGATTTTTCTATGTATGAGGGGAAGTCTGGGCTCGAAATCTTGACCACTGCAATGGATTGCTACACAAAAGAGACTTTGTTGACTCAAGCAATTACAAGACCATTTTTGCAGTAGGAGTCTTAATTGATTTCAGTGAGCTTTGGACCAGGACCTCAGTTTCTACAGATATTGCTGAATGAGACAATAGGGTCATAATGATACCAGTGATTTTGGACAGCACATCAAATTATTGAACAGTATCTGAACCTTAGCCAAATAGCTACATTTTAAACATAGAAGGGAAAGTACCAGATTTGGATCCCTTCCTGTTCTGAAAATGGAAGAGATGTCTCTTCATGGGAAACAGACTCCCATCAAAGTTAATTGCAAAACTCTTACTGACTTCAGCTGGGACAGCATTGGATCCAAAAAGTTCAAGTACTAAAACACATTTACCATAAGTGGTCAGGAAAACAGTTCATGATTTCAAAATAAAGCTCCATTTAGAATAAAGGCAATTTTGAAATATCTTGCTCAGTGTATCAAGATTTAGTTGTATAATAATTGAAACTTCAATACTTATAGACCATAGTCCTTTGGTATTAACATATTTTATATCAATACTGGGTGAGACCTATTAACACTCCAGTTATTTCTATTTAATTATCAGTCTACTGGTGGGCAAGAAGGTTAAGTATTTAGCTAAAGAGATTATCCCAGAGGTCTGATTATATATGTAAAAACATATTTTAAATACACAAACATTAAAGCCGACACATACAAATAAAAATGCCAAGGGTGGTGTTTTAAAGCACATCACTATTATATTTTCCAGAAAAGCATGACTGGAGACAACAGGAAAACCTGTTCATTATCAATCAACAGTGAAGACACCTGTGTCCATACCACGATTTTTTTAATACATTTAATCATTCTTGTTGTTCATTGTTTAAGTAACATTAATAATAAATTAAAAGAAATTGCTAAAATTTGCTATTAACTTCAGTTTGTATTATCATACAAGCTTCATAACAAGTATAGTCTTGTAAGACTTCTATGTTATTAAAAAGGCTGTTGAAAATATATTTGCATCTTTATCTTATTAGATGTTTGACAATCAAGCCAAGAGAAAAAATATGCTGGAGTGCAAGTGATTTTTAATTTTAGAACACAAATAAGGTGAACAATAATGAAGAAGAATTCATGTAACTCCATCTTAGGCCATCCAGTTTCAAGGTGAAGAGGAAAGTAGATTGGATTAACATTCTAGTTTATTATTTCATTTTCTAAACATTTTGTGTGTGAATCTCTTATATAATGTTTCAGTTGCATGCATAATTGTATTATTGGAATGATCTACTTCAGCCATTTATACAGCACCCATCAGCTCAGTTATCTAAAGTACTGATTTTTGCTGATGTATGTATTTACTTAAAAATATCACCATATTTTGGTTTTGCACTTCCAGTGTGAGACAGGTCAGCAACCTCTGTAGTTCCAAGTGGTTGGCCCTCTATGGCACTAACAAGACTGCAGGTCCTATCCCTGCATTCTGGCCATCTTTCAATGTCACTTCCCTACAGACACTTTCAATCATCTTTTCCTTGTCTGTTTCTAGTTAAAGCTCCCCCACAAGAGCTACACACCAGACCTTCTCTAATTGTTGCTTCGGAACTTCATCTACAGTCTTCGACTGATATTACTAGGCTAATTTAGTCTACAGAAGAGAAGACTGAGGGGAGATTTGATAGCAACCTTCAACTACTTGAAGGGGTGCTCCAAAGAGGAGGGAGCTAGGCTGTTCTCAATGGTAAGAGAGGACAGAACAAGGAGCAATGGTTTCAGATTACAGCTGGGGAGGTTAAGGTTGGGTATTAGGAAAAACTTTCTCACTAGGAGGGTGGTGAAGCATTGGAATGGGCTACCTAGGGAGGTGGTAGAATCTCCATCTTTGGAGATATTTAAGGCCCCGTTAGACAAAACCCTGGCTGGGGTGATTTAGTGGGAGTGGTCCCGCTTTTTAGCAGGGGGTTGGACTAGATGACCTCGTGAGGTCCCTTCCATCCCTATTATTCTATGATTCTATGATTCCTGTTTTCAATGGTGTGCTTACTCATGCAGTCAGTCCTGTCATTTTTTCTTTTATTGTTTAATTTGATTTTTCCTTCAACGTTTGAGCTATATAACTCAGGGCATATTTTTAAGCTCTGTGGCTTCACTTCTTCACTTGTGTGTTTGGGTCAGGCACTGATGAGTTGACCTGATCCCTCAAGATCCTTAGGGCCTCTTAACATATAGAACTACTAAGTGCTCTTGTTGCTTTGAGTTTTCAGCCTAGGCTCAAGTTATCTGTCACTGACATTTAATCTCAACTCACCCATCTCTCCTGGAGCACTTTTGGGACTCAACATTTAGTTTTCTCTGTTAGCCTTCACTGGCGTTACACACATTTAACTAGGAGCTTAATTTGCCCTCCAGAATCTTTATTAGTGATGATAAATGACAAGGAAAATAACCCTAAACTCTGAGTCTGGATGAGTATGCAGGGCTTGCTGTTAGAAAAAATATTTTTTATTTCTAAACTGAGCAATTCTGATTAGAATCAGTCAGTGAGGCAACATAGTATCTCACAGTGCCAGTTTTAGAAAGTCACCGTTTCACACCTATGATGAGCTCTCAAGCTCGTGCCATGACAGTGGGCATTATCCAATGGTCTAGTGGAAAAGCTTTTCAAAACATACTGAAGTCAACAGAAGATCTGAAATGGAAATTAATGACAGAAGGGTTCTTAGACACTCGCCATGTTATGGAATTTTTGGATCTTTTGTATTGTGTAAGAAGAAATAAGTACAGTGATAATCTTTGAATGACCCCCAATTAGCACCACTCACTGAACAGAATTCTGACTACTTCTGAAGTACAGAGATGAAATTTACAACCCACAAAAACAGAACCAAACTGATACTGAAGGGGATTTTGTTTCATATAGATTTTGGTTATTGATTTTTCCTTTTGAACACTTCACAACAGAGAAGAGTAAATATTTAGATGGAGAGTCTTAATAATAAGGCGGATACCTTAAAAGGATTTTAAATAGTTCTAGGAAAGTAATTATAGCTTTTTTATTTGATTCAGGAACAATTATGTTTTTGTGGTAGGAATTAAAGAAATTGGAAAGCTTAATATTGAGGATTTTGAACATAAGATTATTGTGCTTCAATTGTCATTTTAAGAAAACATTTTAGGCCTGCATCGAATCTCAGATACACACTGTTGAACAGTAAGTTCTATATGTCACGAGTACACAAGTACCATAATGGATTTTCAAGGTGTGGGCCAGAGTGTAATACTCCTTTGAGATTGCAACCTACCTCTTTGTATAGAATATATTCACTTACAGCTTTCCCCGCCCAATATACATGCTTCACTGCACTTCCATTTTACATCTTAAACCCTCTACATAACTCACACTTGCACTGATTTAAGTCCTTCCTAATGTAAAGCCACTCTCCTCCCACACAACAGTAATACTCGAGTGAGATGTTGAAATTAACAGCCTCCCTATTCAAAGGGGAAGGTGAAGAGAATGGCGCTTTTTTTTTTTTTTAAGGTTCCAAATCCAGTCCCCCCTGGTCCCCACAAGAACCAAGCCTTGTACCCCTTAGGGGTACCTTGTAAGATTTCTCTCTCTTTTGCCTGAGCTTTTGAAAAGGGAACTGCAGGACTCCACTCTGTTCTTATACACTTGCTTTGGGAGGGGTGGGCAGCAGCAATGCAACTCTTGCCCTGCACAAAAGGCCTAGAGCCAAGATTTGGGTAGTGCTACAGTAGATGGTTGAGAATGGAAGGTCATGCCTCCTTCCTCCCCCTATGTAATTATGTTCCTTATTCACAACCTAGCCAATTTGCACTTGTTTTTTTAGTGCTCATGCATCTCTTGGCATGATTAAGCACATTTTAGAAACTGGGAAGGAAACAAAAGACATTCACAGACAAGGTAAGAAACATTAAGGAAATGAAGAGAACCTTCAACTCTGCTACCGAGTAACAGCCATTCCAACTTTGTGTGTCCAAAAGTTATTAGTATCTAACAGCCATGTAGTTAGTTGTCTGTGTGCAAGGAGCTGGTGGTGTTAGCTCAATTCTTAATGGATTAGTTTCCATATCACAAAAGTCGTTATCAGAAATTACCTCAAGTGAACAAAGGGATTGAAATCCATCAGTCTTAGAGCTGGTCCATCCAAGTAAGCACTATTATGAAAAGGCAGGGACCTGTGGGGAGCTTGTGCTGCCATTTATATACCCTTTTTTTCCCCCAGTCTAGAACCTGTCTGTCTAAGGATCTTTTTTACAGCATCCATCACAGACACTGAATATAAGGATATGATTTTTTTAAAAACAAATTTCAAAATATATATTTCTGCTCATCTTTTCTTTGCCTTTTCCATTTAAATTTCTGAATTAATAAGTGTGTTTTTCTTTTTATATCAATAGACCTCTGTAAACTAGAGTAGGTTAATGAGCAAACTTGGTCCTACTCCTAAAAGAATTAATAGCAAATTGACTTCAATGGACCAAGGATTTGCCCCAATAGCAGAATTTATTGTGGTCAGGTGACATGCTTACTTTGGATTTTGATAAGGAGACATTATAAATGATGTACTGCAACAGACTGGATTAAAACATTACAAATAGAGAAATGTTGAGAGTGTTGTAGCTAGTGAAAAAGTGAAGAATATAAGTGATTGAGATGTTTTTATTCTATTATCTTTGAGTCCTCCAGGGTTACAGAAAGTTATCAGCGATTGTTAAAGTAATCAGATGAATACTGAAAAAATGCTGAATAGTAGAGATGAGCGCAGATTATGGATTAGGAACAGGAGGTGAAAGAGGACCGTGATGGAAACACTCCTCAGATCTTATTCACTGTTTAACTCAAAAGCAGCAATATCGATCTTCAAGAAGAATATAAATCTTTTCTCACAGCCTGATATTATTACACCACAAGCAATAACAGCATTTTAGCTATTGTACTATAGTATATCCCATTACACACTCACAATTTACCAGTCATACCGAAAGGATCTAAGTTTAAAATAAAACCAAGTGAGCACCATGTTCTCTAGGTTCCTTCGTTAATTGTTTCTCCATTTTTCTTTTTTCCTTGATTAATTGATCAAGTGTAATTCCATCTGCCATTTTGTGTGGAGCCACCAGTTTCCTTAGATTCTTTTGATAATGTGTTTATTTCTTCCTATTTAAACAGTGTCAATACTTTGGATTTTTCTGTGATTTCTTCTGAATTTGACAAGAATTACATTCTTCTGCTGTATACATTTTTTTTTTTAAAAAAAAACACCACATTTCAAGTCTGTATTATTTTTCTGAGCTTGCAGCTAAGTTCTTGTCTACATGAGAAAGCTGCATCGGTAAATTGATTTAGCTAAACTGGTGAAAACCTCTGTTGAAGACCAGTGTTCCCTCTAAGCTGCGTGGGTGTGCGGCCGCGCAGCAGCCGTCGCACCCCCCACGCAGCAGTGAGGGACCCCCGCACAGCCCGGCAGCCCCCGCTGCTCCCTCCAACCCCCGGGGCCGCGGCTTTGCCACAGCAGACCCGGCCTGCGCCCGGCCTCTGGGCTGGCCCTCCCCGCCCCCAGGGTGGGACAGGCAGGCTCAGGCTAGGGTCAGGAGCGTGGGCCTGCCTGCCTGCCTGCCCCACGCGGCCGGGGCAGCGGGGTGGCTGTGGCCGCGGCGGGCTCCCGGGCTCCCACCTGCCGACTGCCTCGACTTCCCGGCCCGGGGCCGGGGCCGGGCTAATCCACGGCCTTGGCCTCCCAGCACGGGGCCGGGATCAGCCTCCGGGGCTGGGGTCTGGTCCGCCCCACCGGCGGCTTCCCAGGGCCATGAAAAGGTCCTCCCCGCCAGCGGCCTTGGCTTCTCTTTCCTTCTTTCTCTTTCCTCTTTCTCCTCTTTGCCTGCCTTTTTTTTTTTCTTTCTTCCTCCCTCTCTTTTTCTTCCTTCTTTCTCTTTTCCTTATTTGTCTTCCTTTTTCTTTCCTTTTTTCTTTCTCTTCTTTCCTTCCTCTTTCTTCTCTTCCTTCTTTTTTCTTTCTTTCTTTCCTCTTCCTTCCTTCCTCCTTCTTTCTCTTCCTGTTTCCTCTTCTTTCCTTCTTTCTCTTTCTTTGCTTCCTTCCTTCCTCTTCCTTCTCTTTTTTCTTTCTCTTTCTTTCTCTTTCTTTGCTTCCTTCCTTTCTCTTCCTTCTCTTCTTTCCTTCCCCTTCCTTCTTTTTTCTTTCTTCCTCTCTTTCTCTTCCTTTCTCTTTTTTCCTTCATCTTCCTTTTTCTTTCCTTCTTTTTTCTTTCTCTCTTCTTTCCTTCCTCTTTCTTCTTTCTCTTCTTTCCTTCCTCTTTCTTCCTTCTCTTCTTTCCTTCCTCTTTCTTCCTTCTCTTCTTTCCTTCCTCTTTTCCTTCTTTCTTTTTCTCTCTTCCTTCCTTTTTCTCTTTCTTTCTTTTTCTCTCTTTTTCTCTCTTCCTTCCTTCCTTCTTTCCTTCCTTCCTTCTTTTTTTCCTTCCTTTTTTAAAAAAAAACTTTTAAAAAATTAATTTTAAATAAAAACCTTTCTAAAAATTAAATTTCAATTCAAAATTCATTCAAATTCAATTAAACACAATTAATTAATTCTATTTACAATTACTTTAACTTCAATTAATGCCTATAATTTCTGTCGTGTGAGTTTACACAAAAATTTTATTCAGAAAAAGTTTTGCACACGGCTTGAAAATTTTGCACACAAGCCGCCAAACCTTAGAGGGAACATTGTTGAAGACATGATGGTTTAAGAGTAGCTTATCTCAATTTAAAGTGATTTCTAATTGACTTAAGCTAAATCAAAGCCTGGCAAACCAAAATGTAAGTGTCACATAGTCTTTTGCACAAATTTGACTAATTCAGTTTTAAAACACACCTTCTTTTAATCCAGTGCAGCTTTCTTGTGTAGACAAGCTGTAAGGTAAGGTATTTCAAAATATGAATGCAACTTTGGTTTCCTATTTCTTATGCTGGTGGACTTACATTTCATTTTCATAAGGTTGCTTCTATCCTTATATGACCCTTATCTACGCTTTAGTTCCTCTCATCTTAAATCTTGCAGTTTTCTTGTATGTGAACTTCTGGAACCATTTATTTTTCATATTTACTTTGCTCAAAATTCTGAACCTGTAAAGTTCAGCAGATCGACTCCATTTCCCAAACGTGACACTGCTTTTTCTCTCAACCACCCTATGTTTTTTTCTTCTTCTTCACTTAAGATGGGGTCTCTTTTCCCTTTTGAAATGTTACCGTTTAAGGTACATCTTAAAACCGTTTTGCACCAATTGGTTTTTTTTCTGCTCCTCTTTGCTTTAAATATTCACTGAAAATGTTTTATTTTGGGGGGAGGGTTAAATGCTTAAATGATTAGAGCATGTAATTGTTGATATTACTTTGCTTTTTTATTAAAAAAAAGAAATGTTGAAAGCTGTATTTTTACAAGTAATGTATAAAATGTAGTGTGTTCCACATTAGTATTTTCCAAATACTAACTAAGACATTCAGTTCTAAACACACGGCAAGATTACCACAGAACAATTTACTATAGAGAATTTTTTGTATGGAAGGCTAGATCACAAAGAGGATGGTATCATCCTGTCAGGATTCACGCGCTGAGAAAACCTTTAGCATACTGATATCCCAGCTACTACAGTGAAGATGAGTTTGATTGCATCCATGGCATTGTCTGCTCTCTATCACTGTCCACCAACAGCTACCTCATGAATTAATGATACTGAAGGAATGTGGGAATCATCCAGTGCCTTCTATCATGGAGGCTTAACATGTCCCCTCCACAATGTACTCTCTCAACCCTCCCCCTTGGGATTCCAACTGCATCCCCATATATTTCTATTAATGTACTGAAAAAGACAGCTCATTAAAACATTTTAAATAAAGTATAGTTTGGGGATTTCTAATGGGAACATGATTTCCAGAACTGTTTCAAACACAGAGTTCCTCCACCACAATATTTCCCTAGACATCAGTGCAACTGTGGCAATGCAAAATACCAAAGCACACTTCCAATTTTAATTTGTAACTGTTGAGCAACAGTAGGTTGCTTGAAAGAAATAAAACTCCAGTAAATGGTGGTGTCTGATGAGTATATTCAAAGAATCCCTGAACTACAGCAATAAGCAAATGAACTCCACAGGATATGTTTTAGTGCCCATAGTAGTAACTGGAAGAGTACAGCCCACTTCATGGAAAATAGATTGGAAGGGATGGGCAAAGTAGAAGAGAGGCAAAGGGTAAGACCCACCATATCCTGTCTCCTCAATGCAACCACAATCCTGGTGCTGAGCTCCTCATAGGTAGGGGCTGGAAGGACATGACCAACCACAGGGGGAGCAGAGTCTGGGCATAGCCACCTCTACCCAGCATGACTTGTCCATAAGTTAGAGTAAGGCCATGTCTACACTGATGATGGCAAAGTCACCGCCTCAGGTTGATTTTCCCATCAATTTTTCAGATTGATTTTCCCATCGACACAGCACAGTGAAGACGCCGCACTAAAGGGGGGCTAGGATGCTGACATGAGTTATGTAAGCTACTCTTCTTAGCTTGTATAACACCCATAGACTGCCACCGAATTTTGCCAGCAGTGTAGATCAGCCTTTACAATAACTTCCTGTGACTTCTTCACACCACGCAGGGAGATCTGAGGGCCATCCAAAGGCAGCGTGGCAGGGCCAACTGCATTGATGCAGTAGACTACTAGGAGGTGGGGAGATAAGCCAATCCCAGGCTCTGCTACAAGGCCTGCTTCCAGCAGGGGGTGATGAAGCACATCTCAACAATTCAGATCTCCCTCTTGGTCTTGGAAAGCTACTTTAAGTAAATACGAAGTTACTACAGGTGCATCTACACTGGCAACTTAGGTCAACTTAAGGAGGCTTAAGGTGAACTAAACAAAGCCACATCCACACTGGGCTTTTATTAAGTCAACTTAAGCATTTCCTTAAGTTGACTTAAGGAAAGCTTAAGTTGACTTAATAACACCTGGTTTTAGATCAACTTAAGCCTTAAGTGGACTCCTTAAATTGACTTAAAACCAGTGTGGACAGGGATTAGCACCTAAATTGACCGTATTAAGTCGACTCAAAGTGTTAAGTCAACTTAATAAGGTCAACAAGGGGCTATGTCTACACTAGAAAAGTTAAGTCAACTTTGTTAAGTTGACTTAATAAGGTCAACTGTAAGTCGACTTAAAGTTAACCTTATTAAGTAGACTTAACAAAGTCAACTTAACTTTTCTAGTGTAGACATAGCCTACGCCATATAAGGGCTTCCAGATTTGTTCTGCCATTTACAAATGTACAAACGAGTAGGCAGATAATTTAACTTCCCTGGTTTTTCTGGATCTTCTCTAACCCTGACCAATGGTGATATTTGCTAAACTTACCCGACTTTTTTTTTCCCCCACACAGGTTCAGCAAACATTCACCTTTGAAGGTTTCTTTTCAATCTTCTGTCTAAAAACATAGCAAGTTAATAGGCATTTTGGTATTTTTGGCCAATTAATCCCAGGAGATAAAAGATTCAGGACCAATGTTCACTATAGTTATTATTTATTTGTTCTGTGAGAACAAATGACTGACAGTTCTCCAGTTTAAAGTTTTTGAGTCTAGCCAGCATTTCCCAACCAGTGTGCCATGACACACAGGTGCCCCATCCAGTCTGAGCAGCTGTGCCTCAGAATTTTTTGAAAAACTATCCAGAGTTCTGGATTGGCTCATGATTATTCGTAAGTTCATTTGGAGACCATATGGCAGTGTGCCTCAAAATAATTAAAGGTATCAAGGTGTGCCATGACAGAGAAAAGGTTGGGAACAAATGACCCTCATTTCTTGCCCATTTTAATCCACCCCTTCACTCACACACTCAGTCCCCTCTTCTTTTATTCTATACTCCATATTGATTATTGCCTCTTCTACAACACCCATACTCTCCTTTTTGTCTCCTTCATTCTCCTTTCACTGTCTCTCCCACCCTTTCTGACTCCCCACCCCACACATCCCTCTCTCTAGTTCAGTATACGAGAGTGAATGTGAGAGTGATTAACAGATGCCATTAGATAACAAGAAAAGGAAGAGAAATTAATTCAGAGAAAGCTGAAAAGAACTACAAAGAAACAGAAATGCAGAGAAGCCAACAGAGAACAGTGAGCTCTCATTCATCTCAACAGCCGCAAGGAGCCACTTCTCAACAGACAGGTGCCAACTAGTATAGGCTGCTCCCCTGCCTGGCAGTCACTGCTCACTGTGCAGAATCTGCCCATAGAAAACATGGCTTTTGTGAGAAAAGCACCAGAGAAAATAATTAGACAAGTAAAAGTCAAGGCTAGAAATCAATGCCAGAAATATCATGCTGGAGGATTTCTGTGATACATACATAATTAAATGTTATGGATACAACTAAGGTGGCAGCAGCATTAAATCAATGTAACTGTTACAAGATCCAAAGGGGTAGCCATGTTAGTCTACTGTAGAAAGACAACAGAGTCCTGTGGCACTTTTAAAGACTAACAGATTTATTTATCGCATGAGCTTTCGTGGGAGAAAATCCCACTTCGTCAGACGCTTTGAAGATAGGAAAGTTACAGAGTGGGAGGAAATTAAATGCAGGGGAGTGTATGACATAGCAGCAGGTCAGGCTGTAACAGCAAATCAAAATAGGTGTTAGGATTCAAAACACTGGGGAACAGCACATAGAGGAGGGGGAGGTCAAATCACTTGTTGTAATGCGAGAAAAATCCATAGTCCCTGTTTAACCCCAAGACAACTGAGTCAAATTTGCATATAAGTTC